>BMAO01015991.1:0-214010 GCA_019973975.1 Trichonephila clavata
AAATTGCCCCAAGTGGCGTTGAGGGGACTTAAGGGGCGTTATAGATAATTATTTCCATTTTTAAACAGTCTTTATATTAGATAAAGATATTTCTTTCATAGAGTAGAGATCAGCTATAAGAAGGTTTTGTGAAAACAGACCTCTAAGTGGCGTTGCAGGGGAATAAGTGGCCTAAGAGATAAATATTTTCGTTTTTAAACTATTTGACCTACCTGCTTGAAAATTGGTAGGAATGTTTCTTTCATGGAGTAAATATCCGCTACAAAACGGGTTTGGAGAAAATTGACCCCCAAGGGGTGTTGAGGGGGGTTAAGGGCAGATATAAATAATTATTTCTATTTTTAAACTATTAGACTCACAGTCTTGAAATTTGGTTAGCAGATTCCTCTCATAGGATAGAAATACACTGCAAAATGGGTTTTGGGAAAATCGACCCCTAGGTGGTGTTGCGGGGGTTCAAGGGGCGTTATTGATAATTTTTTGCATTTTTAATTAATTGGACGCAAAGTCTTCAAATTTTGCTAAGCAGATTCCTTTCATAGAGTGCAATTCCCCTACAAAATGGGTTTTGTGAAAACAGACCCAGAAAGTGGCGTTGCGGGGCTCAAGTGGCGTTATAGACAATTATCCCCATTTTTAAACTGTTAGACGTACAGTCTTGAAATTTGATAAGCAGATTCCTTTCGTAAAGTAGAGAACCGCTACAAAATGGGTTTCGCGAATATCAACTACTAAGTTTAATTTCGGGAGATTAAGAGGCGTAATCGATAAATATTTCCATTTTTAAACTACTTGATCATCCTGCTTGAAAATTGGTAGGCATGTTCCTTTCATGAAATAGAGTTCCTCTAACAAAGAGTAAAATGAAAATTGACCCCTAAAGATGTTTGCGAGGGGTCAAGAGGAGTTACAGAAAAAAAATTCCTGTTTTTAATTGTTAGACCCATATACTTGAAATTTGTTAAGCATGTTTCTTTTGTTGAATAGGGATCCACTAAGAATAAATTTTAAGCAAATCAAGTTCTGGGGGGTTGCAGGGGGTTACTGGGACGTATTGACAAAAAAATTACTTTTTTCGAGCTACAAGGACTATAATAATGAAATTTGTTTTGCATTTTTCTTTTGTTGAATTGAAATCCGCTAAGAGCGGTTATTTTGGAAAATGGCTCTCAACGGGATTACGGGGATATTGATAGTAAAACTTTTGTTCTTTTCTGTTAGATTTAGACTTGAAATTTGGCTTGCATGTTCAATTTACGGAGTAGAGATCCACCGAAAATTGGTTTTGCGGGAATCCACTTGGTTTTTGAGTTACGAAAGAGCAAACATCATTCTATGCTTCAATTTTAGAGATTTTTAGAAAATACAATTTATATGAGTTATGCCCTTTTTTTTTATCAACAGGTGACAGTTACAGGTATAAGTATATTTTTCAATTCAATCGAATTCTTAATGCTAGGACTTAGATATCAATAATTTATACATATTTATAAGCAGTAAAAATTTATAAAACATCATGAAATACCCAGCGAAGCGGGCAGGTAACAGCTAGTGTGTATATATATATATGTCTGTGTGTATATTCTTAAGTATCTGTGTGTATGCATGCTTTTACTCATTTGTATTTTGAAAATCTTATTCTGATCACACATGTGCTTCCAAACCTTCACCATTGTATAATTTTAATTACTGAATGTCTCCGTTTTTGCATGTGAGCAATGTTGTATTTTGTACTGTGTTTATTGTATTTGCATCCCGTCTTGTTTCTTTTTACCTTTCGATTTCCCATTTGTGCTTGTATCCCTGAACTTAAAACTTCCTACCACTATTGATTGAGTATTGACTTACGTTTGTAAGCCTTGTGTTATACTTGTTGGCACACAAAAAGTCTACCTAGAGTCTCAAAAAAAAAAAATACAAAACTTAATTTAATGTGTATGGAATAAATGTCAAATTTTTTCTTAATAATGAGGAATTATTTTTATTTAATTTCAGAATTAAAATAATATAGAAATATTTTTCTCTAATTGAATAGAAAATTTAATGAAATAAGGTATAAATATTAATTGCAGCAATTATTGACAAACATTAATTAGAAGCATAAAAACCTGAAAAATGAGGAAAAATATAATCAAACACGACTTAAAATGATATTACTGCTTCAACAGTAAATGAAAGAAATTGAATGTTTTCTTTCGGATAATAATTCCTTTCTGCATTCGACTTTAAAATTAATCGATCTATTGCGTGCTTTCATTTAAATGTAGGAGAAAAAGAAATGCAGGCGTTAATTTTGTATTCACTTAAAATAAATTACTTCCTTTGCCAAATAATTAAAATAAATATTTTCAACAGCAACTAGCGATTTTAAATAACGCTGCGTAAACTATGGAAATGACAATCAATCAGAACAAGAAGTCTTTGGTGTAGCAAAAAGAATTTTAATTATAATTTTCATTTTATTGCATGCAAAGTTTAATTAAGAGACTTTGCATTAGTCTTTCTTAAATGACTAAAATGTCTAATTGTTTTCACTGTGCTAAGAGAAAAACAAAAATTTCAGTCCTTGAATGTAATATTTGATTTACTTTTAAGTAAGGAATTGTAATAAAATTTCATAATGCCTAGAATGCCAGGTTTTTACTTCTTTCTCTAAATCGTTTACGAACACAAAGAACACAAAATGAATTTTAATTATGTCTTCATCTTATTGCAATCATTTAAATGTTAATTAAGGAGTATTTCATTAGAATTTTTCAGAAGCGTCTAAAAGTTTAAAATTATTTCCCTAGTGTTAGAAGAAAGATTAGAATTTCATTTCCTGAATGTATTTGATTTATTTTTGTAAAAGAAACTTAAATAAAATCTCACAGTTCCTGGGGGGAAAACTATTTTTTATTATTTCTTCAAATAATTTTTCTGCAAGTACAAAGATTATTATTTTCATCGATATATACTGCATGGAATTTAAATTAAAGAAACTTATTCGTTAAATATTTTCCCCCTAAGAATTTGAATTAAGTACATAAATTTATTATAAATTTTAGAATGGCTTAAATCTTATATTTTTCTTTAGGTCGAGCGCTTTAATTAAGAAGCCACAGTAGGTATTGACTTCCATGGGCTGTTGCGTCACTGAGTTCAGTATCATATATATATATATGTATATATACACACACTGGTGTCCAAAATTTAAGCATAAATCGTAAAATGTGAAAAACATAGAGTAGATATTCGTAAATTTATTCCAAATTTCTTGCGGATATTAACTGGGTGAAGAAGAAACATTCAGTTTATGCAAAACTTTCCCGTCGACTACGTCCTGCGCGAAACACCGGTGCATGTCAGAACGCGGAGAAACCGATTCACGCAGATATTACGCGACAATCAGTATCAGGTCGACCAAGAGTCATAACCCCTCACCAAGACAGATATCTGGTAATAAGTGCGCGACGTCAGAGGGGCAAGTACTGCCAGGTCACTGGGTTCGGCCCTCACACACAGGGATACAAATTTCGAGACAAACTGTTTACAGGAGACTCAACCATACTGGCATGTATGCCAGAAGACCAGCAGTTTGCATTCCCCTCACGTCTGCGCATAATCGTGCTTGTTTGAACTGGAGTTTGAATATCAACATTGGAGTGTGGGCCAATGTGATGTTCAGTGCGAGTCCCTGTTTAGTCTGAGTAGTGATTCTCGGCGGGTAACGATATGGAGAGAACATGGAACATGTTTTGAACCAAGAAACATAACGGAAAGACATTTTCCTTCAAGGGGAGTAATAGTATGGGCAGGCATCATGATGGACAGCCATAGAGACCTTCCATTTCTTTGACACGGGGTCTGTGACTGCTCAAAGATACATAGACGAAGTTCTTGAGCCTTATGTTCGCTTGTTTCGAAGTGCTGTCGGTCCTGACTTCATATTCATGGATGATAATACGCCATGTGACCGAGCGGTGCTGATTGATGACTTCTTTGAAACGGAAAACATCCAGCGCATGTCGTGGCCTGTGAACTCTCCTGATTTAAATCCTGTCGAGCATGTGTGGGATATGCTCGGGAGACAAATTGCAGCCCTTTCGCACCCACCAAGCTCCGTTACAGACTTCAAGAGACCTCTCCAAGAAGCTTGGAACAGTTTGAGCCCACAACTCATTCATCATCTCATAGCAAGTATGGTAAATCGCTGTGCAGCGTGCCTGGCTATCCGACGTGACCACACGCCTTATTAAACTGCAGCATCAATATTTTTTTAAATTTTTCTTTCTTTTTTATTTAAAGTGTGAATCCTTGCTATGCTCAGTTTTCTTTCAAACTGCTATTTTTGGATAATAAAATTATTATCATTCTTTTGATTTGCTTCTTTATTTTATAACCATTTTACACTCGCATACAACGTTTCCCACCATTCTGATTTATAATTCCTTCTTTATTCACATAATTATAAATTATGCTTAACTTTTGGACACCAGTATATATATATATATACTATTTTGTATATATATATATATATATATATATATACAAAATAGTATACATTTCTTTTCACAAAAAAAATACTTTTTTTAATAACAAATTAAATGAATTGGGGAAATCTAAATGTTACGGTAGTAATTAAAAAAGAACAGTAACTTTCATATTTATGTAAAGAAATTTTAATTTTTTTCCGGACTATGCAACGTGTTTTTCAGGCTATAATTTAAGCACATGTTTTTGTTTCATTTTTACAAAAGCAATGGAATTATTAAAATTTTTTAGAGATATGAAAAAAGAAAGATGTAGAAACATAATGGTATTCATTCATACTACATTCCGCTTTAAACATAGGAGAGTTATGAAAGTATAATATTCTTATATTGTCTCACATCTAATTAAACTCTTATTGTTATACTTACGCGTAGGATGCAGAAACTATTAAATTCTCTTGGAGATTAAAACTGCGAGGTGTTTTCAGAGAAAAACACAAAGCAGGGGAGTTTTATTCAAAGTTTATTGTATTTCCTTCTTCGAAAGATATCTGCACCATTCTAATTTTATCTGAATGGCATTGTTTGCATTTCTATTCTAAAATTATCATGCTGAATTTTGAAAATTCTATCGTGTATGTGTGGGTGATTCTCTAAAATCATCTTATTTCTTTCCTCACATAGTAATGAATTTTATGTTAATGTAGTAACGCTAACATAGTTCAACTGCATTACAATTATTTTCATAGCCCTCTGGTCGCAATGCTTTTGTAAATTCTCCTCAAGCGGTACCGGATAAATAGTTTTATTTTCTTAAAAATTAGGATTGTTATTTTTATAATTTGTTTTCACAAATCATTCAGACAAAACTTAAGAAGGAATGTTTCCCTCCTGACAAATGTAACATGGAACTGTGTAGTATCATAAACATTTTCCTAAACTGTAAGGTTCTTAAGGTATCCGACAACCCTAAAATTGTGAATTTTGCCAAACACATTGACAATTTTTTTTTATAATTTTATTTTATAGACCATCTTATATTAGCTTTATAAAAATACCGAGTGTATTATTTTTCATTCAATAAAACAGAAACTTCATGTGTTTTAGTAAAATCAGAGCCATTACCTAATACAAGATGTCATACATTAAAACGCATTTTACTCGAAATGTTTTTTTTAATGCTTAAAGGGGACAGCGATTGCTCAAAAATATCTGAAAATAATTTACTGAGTTTTTCGTTTGTTCTGTGTAACAGAAAAAATGTTTTAACATTCATATTGATACGTAGATCGTAGATTTTATGCATAATCAGACGTAAACAACAAGGCAGTTCTTTAAGAGCAAAGAGTATTTATTGTCGGAAATCAATCCTTGAATTATAGGATTCAACAGCAAAATTCACAGAATAAATATCAGAAGGATTTCACACCTTCAACAGCACTTAGACACAATTACCATTATCTAAAAATACACATATATAAGCTTATTCACAGCACAGCCGAGCTAATCACGATCAAGGCAAGTTCACTAATCGCTAGTAAAAACCAGACTGATTCTTGCGGCAAGTATCGCTCTATTTATAGCCGGGACAAAAATTTCTGGAAAAGATGCGCTCGCGCCACAGATCGTGAAATTATTGGAATTTTTTACTAATTTCTAGAAGAATCCAGAAGGTCCCGAACTCGCCAACATGGTCGCCAAAAATGCCAACTTCGCTATATCGCCAATATTTCGCCAAGTTCCCATTGAATCGCCATTATAACGTAAGGGACGGCGTTTCCTGTGAATATTACAATTTTAACATGAAATAAATATAGCATAGAGTAATATAAAGGCAGTGCACATCCAAATACAAATTATTTACATTATTTTATACAAAATTCGTAACAATAAACAATATTTATCAATCACTGTTTTATTACAAATTTACAGTCCCTTATGTTAATGTAATCACTGTTATTTTAAGCAATTTCATATGACTAAGATAAAGTGCTCTAGTTTTTTTTTTTTAAATTAAAATATCTCTTATTATGACGATCATTTAAAAAATGAATAACATAGCAAAACATGAGAAATGAAATATTGAAAATATGTTCATAAACTTTTGGTACAGACTGAGCCGGGTTTATGTTATTTTTTGTAAACTTTTACCCATTTTTTACCATTTTAGTAATAATAATTTATTTTTCTTCTTAATTTTAGTATATTTTTCTTAAAATGTACTAAAAAAATCTAAAAACCACAAAAAAATCCCATATCTTAAAAGTGAGGCAATTTCTACAATTATATCAAAGGCATATGGCATTATCAAATGACTTAAAGGAATTAAATATA
Organism: Trichonephila clavata; assembly: GCA_019973975.1. Classification (NCBI taxonomy): domain Eukaryota; kingdom Metazoa; phylum Arthropoda; class Arachnida; order Araneae; family Nephilidae; genus Trichonephila; species Trichonephila clavata. The sequence goes on from BMAO01015991.1 coordinate 6,807, forward strand.
TATCAGCTCTTCCTTTGCTCAACAATATGCAGAATTCCGTCATCAAGATTGACTGTTTTCTTTTAAGCAATTCAGCATATTGCTTAAATTTCATAAGGAATCTTATTATCAATATTGATAACATCCTCAAAAATTCTATTTCTTTTTCGTAGTTGATTCAGTTTGCAGCAGTGTTTCTCAAACTATTTGCGACGCAATATTCAATCATAATTTTCATTGCGCCAACCATACAATAACAAGGTATTAAATTCAATAATACTATACGTTGAAGCTAAAGCTACAAAACGATTTTAACAACTTAAGTGCCACCGACGTGTATAAACGTTTCGCTAAACCAAAGCGATTATTGTCGTGGACGTATATATACGTTTTCCCAAAGTACGATATTTTCTCTGCACTGCAATTCATAAAATCATTCCGAAGGCTTTGGAATACATTAAAAGGACCTTGACAATATATATGTTCAGATAATTTTATAATTTATTCATTTTTTTACCTCCCTTAATATATCACATACGCGCACCCACGTGAAAAACTGTGGCTTTGGGGAGGGAATCACGCAACTTTAAATAGGCAGTTAATGGAACGAATGCAAACCGTGAAAATTATCCAGATAAATATTAATTTTTGTACATAATTTTACATATGACAAGCCCATGGGATCACTGGTAATTATTAAACTCGTTCTTAACTTAAGGTTGTTAAACTAATTATAAAACAGTTTGTGTATTACTGATACATCTATAAATTTATTATATCAATGTAATTGTGTATTTTATTTTATTATGTAAGAATGTATTTTGTTTGTTTTCTTCCATAAATTAAAAGTTTTCTTAAATATTATTTTGTTTTCGACCTTTCAATTTGCTCGCGCCTCGTTTTAGAGTTTTCCCGCCCCTAGGGGGCGTGCCCCACAGTTTGAGAAACACTGGTTTACTGGGATAATGTTTATCTGCAAAACAAAAATAATGGATCATCAAAAATTCTTTTACTATATAGCTAATGTTTTATTTTAAAAATGCGTATAATAATCCCTTTTAGAATGTACTCCATGTTCCATTTGTGACTCTTAAAGAAGTTAATAAATTTTTGGATAGAATCAATATAACTCCTTACATTTTCATCATTCGTTATTTATCACGATGTTATATTATTCCATAGATCATAAAGTAGCTTTAACATCAAAGACCACAAATATTTCATATCAGTTGCTTCATATGAAGAATAATATATTTGAAAAAGGATAGATCTCAATCGCGTTAAAGAAATAAAATAGGAATTTAATTTACCATGAATTACATACAAAAACTTTGATGAAAGTTTAGCTTTAGAAGTTTCAGAAACATCATTACTTTAAAAAAAATAAAAACTTAAAGCATTTACAAAACGAAGGGTTCTTCAAGTCGAATTCGTAAATGGTTCATTTTAAAATCTTTTTTCACAAATAAAAGGAGCTTCACAGTAGATTCATCCATTACTCACCATTAAAACAAGCACGCAGGTGCTTCTGAAAAGTTAAGATAGGAGTTTAATTGCAATTCGAATGCATTACTCTTTTCCAGTAATGGATTTAGTTAGCATTTTGTGATCTAGCAAATGCACTGTTTGTTTTCAAAAGCATGGTTATCAAAAGGAATGCCTGATAATTATAGAAGGAAGTTTCACGAAGAAATAAATAGCCAAAGAATAATCCAAAGGAATGTTCGGGTATTTAGAACTAATCCAATTAAAGTGGAGTGTGTGTGTGTGTGAGAGAGAGAGAGAGAGATATGCATATTAAAACTATTTTTTTTTGCATCGAAAAGAAAGAAATTCCGTCCAATGAGCTGTCATCTCGAATACTCTGACTTATACTTACTAGTTAGTCGACTCAGTGGCTTAAAAGATAGCGTGTCTACCTTGTACACCAAAGGTTACGGTTTTGATCTCGGCTGAAGTTCGATAGATTTTCGGGTTGCAAAAATCGTAGGTACTTGTATCATACCATTCTGTGACATAAAAAAAAATACCTTCAGAAAATATTTGGCTCTGGTATTCTCCGCTAAATGAAATCCCCGCAATATTTAGCATCCAACGAGGGCTTGAATTCAAACTAATTCAAGCGTTTCAAAATTTTAGTTGTGAGAGCCGCCACTAGATGGGGCCCACCACTGAAATGTGTTACACTCCTGGGAAACTTGCCGTGTCTGCAAAGGCGAGTGAAAAAAAGCTCATTTGAAAAATAATACCTCCTAGTTAAGATACATTTTAAGGAAATATGAAAAAAAAATCCTGTTTTTGCAGTCATTATGAGATGAACTTGTGAATGCTGTGGTAGAACAATAAGTCTTAAAAGGTTATCAGACAATGCAGGAATGAAAATGGCTACAAATTCAAAGAACATTGGAAAATCATTTTAACTCAAAATACTGGGAGTGCGTAACAATAACCTATGTCATCTATTCAGTGTATGGGTTACCTATTTAGTTAAGATACAGTGTAAAGAATTTTGGAAAACAAAAATTCCAATTTTTGCAAACACTTTGAGATATAAATGAATACTGTATTAGAATAACAGCTCTTGAAATGATATCAAGCATAAGGTAAAAAATGGTTCCAAAATCATTGAAAAATTTAAAAAAAACCATTTAAAATACCAAAGAAAAAGTACAAAATTGAAGATGTTCCACAGTCTCAATAACGTAATGTCTCAAACTGTCACCGTCTTCTAGAACAAAATGTATGAATAGCAAGGAATCCTGTTTCTTTTTTACTACAATACCGACTTTATATAGACATTGCAGCTATAATTCTATAAAAATATTTTTGAAAAATGAATTGAAATTATTAAGTGTTAAATGGTTGGATCTTTTGGGAGCAATTGCTCTTGTTGTCAGACATAAAAAATGACTTCAAAAATAAAGACAAACTATTTAAACACAATGAAAAGATTTTTACAGAATTCACAAACTTAGGAATGAAGTGTACTTCACATTGTTATAAAATAATACACCGAAACTGTTGTTGGCATGCAAAAATTGAATTACAGAACTGATCCCCCCTTGTTAATATTTCCTTATAACTATGATTTTATTTTATTACATTATCAACATTTTTAAATTTCTTTCAACTGAATAATAGCTAGATAAGACTTTTAAAAAATGAGGAGCACTTCAATGAAGATCTTATCAACCTTTACTTATTTTAACTGAGCAAATCTAGAATAAATTACTTCATATAAAAATAAGCAGTAGTTAATTAAAATGAAATGAAACACCGTTTTATTTTTTCGGCCTATTAAAATTCTTCATATTTTGCTTTATGATAAGTAACATAAAAAAAGGAATTTGTTGTCAATTAAAAAATAACTGAACAAAATTATATCGTTTAGGATGTTAAAAATTTAATTAGTATGATATTTATAACTAGTAAAATTATTTACCTAAGACTGTGAAAAATTTTATAAGATATTACTTCACAAATTATAAACTATAGATTATTAAAATGTAATAAAACAAATCTACATAATTTAGACTATAAATTAATTAACTTTCTATTAATGAATTCCCGTAACTATTAGGTATGAAAATTGTAATTTTTAACTTATTTTTGAATTGATAGCTATAAAATTATTTTATAAAGCTCTTATACATTATTATATGAAAGATATGAAATACTGTACATTCCGCATACTCTTATATTCCATTATAGATAAATTAAGTTAAAAATGAGATTGAAAGTATTTTACATTACTCTTAAATAATACGTAAAGGTATGCTGTAACTCCCTGCCTCAAATTTTAGTTTTATTTAGGGACAATGTCGTTAGCGTAGAAAATTCGCATCTTTAATGCCTTTTATTTTAAAATTAAACTAATTTTTTTTTTGTTTCCCTTTTCAACTAAATAAATTCCTTTAATAAATTTACGAATACCAGTTATTAACTTCAACTGTTGCTATTTTTTTCCTGTCGTCTTTCTCCTTCATGAGTTTAATTAAATTTATTTAATCTTGTTCTTTTGGAAAAAAAGTCACATTAAAGTAGATGCGTTTATAGAGTAAATAATTAGTCAGGGGACCTTCAGAACTGTCAGTAAAGTTGCCAAATTAATATACATAATTTCTCCAGCGTTTATTAACCAAAGCAGTAAATAGGAAAATTAAAAACACCTGTCGCTAATGTTGAAAAGTTTTGGTTTTAATTTAAGAGGCATAAATGAGGTTTTTCTCTTTTATTACAGCTAACGTTGCGAATAATAAGTGCATTAAAACTAATTGAAAGAACGTTCTTATCTTTCTGAGATAATGGACACTGTAGATTGTAAAATACGAGGCACTAGTATTTTTCAATTTATCATGCACGTTTAAGGCTAAAATCTATATATAATATAAAAAGTGCATCGGGGAAGATGAGCATAGCTGTACTTTATTTTCATGTAATATTTAAAAATTTCTATTATTTTGATTTGAAGTTTTTAAGTACTTAAAGATTGCCCGTCAATGAGGGATTTATTTTCGTTCTAAAATTGGATGTAGACACCTTTTATTTTTTAATTAAGGTCCCAAGTTATATAATTAAGAAGTCAAGGTAGTTAAGGTCGCTAACTGAATAGATAGCAAAATTGTAATCGGGCTGTAGAATCAAATTCTGGTTTTTTAGAAACCATTTAGTGGAACAATATGTGCTGTTACAAGCTGATTGAAAGTTATACTCAATGCTCCCAAGTGGCATTCGTGTTATGAGAATTAAGTACAAATTTTTAGGTGTCGTCTTCCTCTATCAAACATTGTTAACCTTTTTTATAGGGCATATAATTGATATTTTTTAACGAAAGAAATAGTCTCTTGTAGGGCAGGCTTGATTCAAACAAGAAGTTCCTTCTTATATTAATCGTTTTCTGATTATTATCTGATCTCAGTAAACGTAAATTCACTAATTTTCAAATGATGAGCGGTTATAAATTTCTTTATTCCCTCATAGATTCTAAACTTCACAAATCTCAATTACTTAGTAGATGGACGGCATTTTACCATGTTATTATTTTTTGAAAGCACCTTGTAGGTCGATCATTGATAAGGAAGATGAGCAATGCCTGGATGACATAGAGGAATTTCTTCTCATAACTAATAACCTCTTAACTGTGAAAGTACAAAGTGTAATAGCAGTGCACTTCCCACAACTTTTGAAGAGAGTTAAAAATACAGTTACATTTTTTAATTAAAATTACTCTATTTCCTTCTCTCTAATAATCATGTCTTCAAAATATTAACTTATAAATTTCTTAACCTTTTTAATTTTGTCATTCTTATTAACTTAAAATTTTTACATTCTAAATTACTAAAAATAATATTTCCGTCAGTAGAAAAGTCAATATTAATTACTATTCCAAGAAGGAACATTAATAATATTTAAAAAAAACAACAACTTCATTTTATCAAAAATATTACGTATTAATTATTATTCATAACATGCAAGGTTGTGGCAAGATAATCTGTAGTAAGCAGGCTATTGTGAGCTTAAATGAGTTTAACTAATGAGGGGAGAAAATCCATATTAGATTTTTCTCACCTTTTCACCAAAGCGTTTTTGAATCATGAATATATATTTAAATAAATAAAAACAATTATTAATTATGCACATTTTCCATAAAAATATAAATATATTTAGCTAAATTATTTCTAGCAGGTGCACTTCGTGGTAGACCTATAATTTGTTTGCACAAATTAGCATTAAAATTAAATTAACTTTCCTTGGGCTCTTATTTAATAAAAGTGTTAAATTTATAAAATTTTATAGCACTTTTGAAATTATAATTATTGTAACTTTTTTCTAAAAGGATCTTAATAATATGAAAAATATTTATTGAGTTAAATGCATCCAATATCTGCTATATGCTATATATATATATAATAAAATTTTAAAAAAAAAAATATAATAATATATATATATATATATATATATAGGATGGTCATAACTAAACTGCAAAGTGTTCAAGGGGTGCTGGAGAGAACATTGTATCTACACGTTTCAGAACATGCGCAAGTCAAATATGCAAGAAAAAAAGTCGTCATTTTCACCCAATAGATGGCTCTGTTCCGTGTTTCAATGTTTATCGAGGTCATATATGCAAATATTAAGCTCACCGAACAGTATAAAAATGAGACCACAATAGGTAATGGTCAATCATGACTCTGAAAAAGAAGGAAAGTGCATTATTAGTGACGATATTCTATCAGAATGGTTCCAATTATTGAGCTACTCTGAATGAATACCAGCGTATGGAACGATTAAGAAGAGGTCCAATGAGTGCGTCAATGGAGTGAAAAGTATGATCTCTAAATTTGAAGAAACAGGAGAAGTGGGCATTATTCCAAGCACAAGAGGGCGGCGTGCGTCCCGTAAACCCAGAAAGAGTGCAAAAATTGATGATGCTATTGCTACTACGAGTATCAGTTCAGTAGCCAGTATGCTACAACAAGTAAGCGTAAGAAGGTGGCTCGGACATTCTCTTTCCTGGTTAACTGTGCGTTAAGTGTTGCGCCACATTCTTCAGCGTTATCTGTATAAAATTAAAATGCTTCAAGCCTGTGATTGCATCTGGTGGCTCGCATATTGACCACATCATGGAATAATTTCATTGAATAAATAATGGTATGTTTGTTTTACAAAGCGTCTTCATGAATAATTTAATTTGCGATCTTAATTTACGTTAATTTTTGATTACATGATACTGTAGAAAATTAATTACTAAAGCGAATTGTTTGGCATTTTGATAAAATATTAGTGATGTTTTATATTGTTTTTATGCCTCTTAGAATGTCATTACGCTTTGTCTAACGGTTTTGGAAGTTGTATATGCCATCGGTGAGCGTTGAAATACGGTACAGTGCCATCTAACAGGTGAAAATAGTGATTTTTCTTTATATATTTGATTTGTGCATGTTCTGAAACGGTGTAGATACCAAATGCCACTGAAATATTCCCAGTGGTTATCTCTCCAACACCCCTTGAACACTTGCAGTTTATTTATGGCCACCCTGTATATATATATATATATATATATATACATATATATAATTCATAAATATACACAAAATAGTTATAAACCTAAGATAACTAGTCAATATATTAAAACGTATATTAGCCACAGTAGTACAATAGCAAACTCTTGGCTTTAGGAACCAAGATTGCAGGTTTAAACAAAGTTTTTCGGCTAGCCAAACTTCACCTGCATTTGCCAATACTCTGGGCCATAGGGAAAGTAAGAAATATCAAGAGAAGTTTAACTATTAGAAATAAAGCCACAATCTATTAATATAAAACGATACAATTATAGCCTATAATAATTATTAGTATATGTTAAAATCAATGTTAAAAAGAATTAGATGAAAAAACTTACCACCTGAGTACAGCAATAATCATTTTTCCCGCGCGATAGATAGAAGCGAGTATATCAGTATGCATAAAAATAGTAAGTAAGGATATAACAACATTAAGTCTATATTTATACGTTTAAAAACTCTAAATATTGTTTTAACATTTATAGAAAATAAAAGTTCTACCCAGACATATACAATTAATTTTAAATAAAATATATTATTATCAATATATATATATATCAACAAGTTGAAACGACAATCGCGTTTTTCTTCTATTTCTGAACAAAATCAGTTTAAAGTGCTTTCAGATATGTCTAGAAATATTCAACAACTATTCAAAGTTAATTCGTTCAGTTAATGGAATACGAAAAGTCACGGATAATTTCCATCCGCAAATGGCAGATAAAGGGAATTTTTATTTCTTTTTCTTGATAGCACATTCGTTTCCGTCACCAAGATAATGCCATTGATAAATTGCTTTGATAAGTCAGAAAAGTCCCACGTCCCTCTCGAAGATTATATCCGCTTTAACTCATTATAGATAAGTAAATGAAACCAAAACAGTATTCAATTTATTCCGCATTATCAACATCTGTCTCAAAACGCTTTATTGTTCGCATATTTTATAAATCGTCTCATTTCCCACCATTAAAAGATAACATATTTGGATAATATTTTAATTTCCTTTCTTTATGACTTTCACAAATTGTCTGCACACTTTTCATTGCCAAAGTTAGAAGCAGAATAGTTTGTTAGATAATTTGTACACTTGTCTGTCTGATAACAAATTATGAAAGTAGTTTGTTCAGAACATTGTTGTTATTTTACTTGTTCAGGAAAATAGATTCAAGGCTGGAATTATATCAAGCAATCATTCGTTTTTGACAGATATTTTAATATAATTCTCAGAAAACTAATGCAACCTGTTACATACTGTGGTAAAAAAACAACTATATGCATATAAAAAAACCTAAAAAGGTACCATTTCAAAGTTGAGGCAAAAGTTAGATTTTTTAAGTAATGTCAATCTTATTCGCCTTTTGATTGATAAGAAAACACTGAAAACAGCAGCTAGATATAGTCAAAATTGTTTTCTCCCCAATTATATGTATGAATACATAAATTTGTATTTTTCAGTGGTCCTTAGACGGTTCCCAGAAAAAAAGATAAGGTCTAGTTGGTAAGTTAAAATTAAAGTAGTAATATTCGATGAAAATACATTAGAGAAAGACTTCATAGAGAGAACCCAAGATTTAAAAATGTAATGATTGATGATTTTTCCAATTTCTATTTCATTTTAAAATTCAAACTAATTATATTTTTTTGTTAAATTTGTATTAGAAACACACAGACACAAACACATGAATTCACCTTTTAAAAAACATATTTTTATCAATGCACGTGAGTTCTGCGTATTTTGTATACTAAAGATAGTTATATTTGTATCACCAACAGTTTAAGCTGCTAAGTATTAGAGTTAAATAACATTACGTTATCTGGGTTGGCATATTAATTAAAATACAGAATTGGGAGAATTAGATACTTTGGGGGAGGGAGAGTTATCAATTCTTATTGGAAATAGCAAAATGTTGCTTATTAATACATAATTAGCTATGCACTTTTACTTCAACTATAAAAAGGTAGTTATTTTTCAATAATATAATTTATTAACTGATATAAATAGATAATTACGAAATTGCTTTTTTACAGTAAAACATAAATACTCGAAATATCTGATTAGATATGTGAACAGGTGAATTTTCGCTCTTGAACAAAACAATAAAAATATAAAATTTATTTTGCATATATTTATTCATGTAAATATTTACCAAACTACATTACCCATAAAAAATCATTCTGATGGACGTCTAGTGCCATAAATTTCCGTAGTCTAAGTATTCCGTGTATTATAATGCATTCGTATCACATATTTGAAACTATATCGCTTTAACGGAAATAGATGGATCGTTACTTTATCAGGCAGGTACAATTTCAAGTCGTTACAGTACATTAACTGGATCATGCATCAAGAAGGATTCTCTCTGGATGAGAAAAAAGCTGATAGATGAGGGGACATTAATTTTCGCTTCGTTCCATAAGAATGTAAAGAATAATTTTACTTTAAGAAAAATCTGAAGGATTAACTCACTAGAATCTGATTAGCAAAAAAAAATTGTAAATGTTCATTTTTCTTTTTAATGTTCCTATGATGTGCATGACGCATTTATTTCCTTCCACTCTGAAATCCATTGTCTAGTCATTTGCTTCGCAAAAGAATGATTTCTGTTAGTTTTCGAACTTTTATATATGAACAATCATTCACTACGTAATTTTCAGTGTCTAGAATGCCCAAGGCACTAAAAAGTATTAAAACACTGCAATACATTAAAAAATAATTAATAGAGGTTAATTTCTTGCTGTGTTATATATTTTACAATATGATATAAAAAGTATTTTTATCAGGGTCAGCATATAAGCTGAAAAAAGAGTTATGTGTTATGGTATTCGTACTTGGAATTTGTTTAATGCTAAAATTTAATAACAAAAATGAGAAAATTTCAGGAAATAAATCTTTAACAAAAATTAATATATCTTTCTTTTAATAGATACTTAATCAAACATTCGAAATATAACATCAATTATTTGCTGTATAATTAACTATTTTGCTTTTATAAATTAAATAACTAAGCAAAATATGTTTATCCCAAGTATCTGGAAAATGTCTAAGCGTATAATTATCTCGCTCACTTGTGAAAAGGAATATAGATATACTACATCCTCCCGCACAAAACTTTTTTGTTACTTATGTATTATACCATTGACCAATTTTGCCAAATCAAGAGATGTCGCCAAACGCTGCGATACTTAGCGCATTGTAGAAACCATTCCCGTGCAAGATCGAACATAATAACGTTGACAGCATTTGGCAATATTTTTTATTTGGTGATGTCTTTTGATTTGGTAAAATTGGTCGGTGTATAATGCGTACGAACCACCAATATTATTTTTCTCTACACTTTCAGTTATATGGGTTTAAGGGACACCCCTTTTCTTTAATTCAGAATCTTTTTTTCATATAATATATTCTTAATTCCATAGTAACTACTTTATTAACTTTTCTGTTTGGTACTGTGAATATGGAGATATTAACTTTAAGTATATAACAGTTAATGTATTAAATTACTTAAATATAATAAAGAATTCAAGGATTTTTTTACAAATGAACCCATCGTAATGGAATTACTTCCCAAAAGCACACAGGCTATTTACTTTTAAAATAAAAAAGGTACAAATCGACATTGTTAATTTTTATACTTTTAAAAAAAAGTTTTAAAATTTGCAAAATTTCATCTCTCTATCGTACATGCAATATCTAATTAATACATAAACTGTATACTATATCAATACAATATTTACATATTTTACTTTAATAATGTAAATGTTTGAGGTACTGACACAGTGTACATGTTTTAAGAACTTTATTTTGTTGAATGTTCTATATTATTTTGGAACGATTTTCCACTAATTCAGAATTTAAGTTATTTGGCCGGAAGAGAGTTTTTCTCCGATTCATACAGTTAACATATTTATCAATATTATCTGCTTATTAATCTTACACATTTTTACATTATTGACTCATTGACTGAATTTGAAATAATATTTCATAATTATTCCTCGTATAATATATTTTTGTATTAAAAGAACAAAAATACCTAGAAAGTCCTTGCATTCCTCTATGTCCTTCTTCTCTCTCAAAAAGATATATTTTTAAGGAATCAAGAATTGTTTTCAAGTCTTTTAAAGTGAGTACATACTCAAAGGTTTTGGACCTTCCTATTAATGTAACTAAGTTCCAATGTGCCAATCGAGTAAGGTATATAAAAACAAACAATCTTTTGATTTAAGGAAAATGTAAAATGAAAATCCATAATTTATTAAACATCTATAGAGTAACACAATTAATTATTGTGATTTTGCTCAAAATTTAAAACCTCGCTCTTATGATGACGGTAGCTGACCTAATAACTGAATCTTTAAACTTCCCCTATTTCTAATGTAAACACTTTGAAGAACAATTCCTCATCATTTCACACTGTATGTAAATTCATAAACTGACTTATGTATTGTCCAACATGAAGGTACCTTGAACCTTCTTATAGCCTTCTGACTTGTTGGTTGAGAGTTAAGATCTTTATTTTTAAGTAGAATGGAATGAGAGAGAAGAACTTTATTTTCATTGACTTTAATCAATAACCTTTATTTCTTACGATGAACTTTACAATTTTACGAGTTCAGTCTAAAAAAATAATATTTCCCAAAATTACATTTTTGGCTTCTCCATAAGGATAATTAAAGAATATAAATACATTTACTTAAGTCCCTTGTCGTTGTTACATCAATATCTCATATATGATTTTCTTACATTTTTTTTTGTATTCTTAATAATTTTTATTAGAAATGTGTATTCATTCAGGCATGGGTAGTTTTCAAGTCGATATGTATTATAAAATCGTAAAAAAAAAAACATCAACAATTTAAAATTATAAGTATAATTTTTTATCTAAATGGCACAATTGGATAAAAATACTCTTTTCCACAATAAATATCGGTTTGTTCAAGAAATCTAGAAAATTTTTGCAAAACCCCCTAGTTAAACGTTTTTTAAAAACAGGCAGGTTAATAATGTTACTATGTATTTTTAATTTGAAAGAATGACAAATTTTTCACTTAATTACTTTGGATTATTCATGTAATTAAGGATAAGAAGAGATAAATGTATAAGAAATAATTACTAAGGATAATTTTTGTTTTTAAATATTGTTCAAGATATGAGCATTCTCTTCGGTATAATAAATAGAATGTCCATAGGCCAAATAAATAATTACATTTTAACAAGAGATTTTTTAAGAAGTGAGAAATTATATTTATATTGCATATAACATATTCGAAATAAAAAAATAGCTAGTCATTTTTAGTATTTAGTAAATTTTTATCTAAGAACAGTTAATTTAGTCTTTATCCAAACTAAGACAACCCCCCAAAACGGTAGCTTGGAAATAAACCCTTTCTCTAGAGATACTTAATAATATTAAACCATAAAATCCGTACATAGTTCTCCCAATTTATTATTTAAGAGAGGAACGGAGTAAATACAATTATATGAGGGAAAAGAGGAAAATGATTGTTTATTTATTTATTTCTAACACGTACAGAATGTTACCTATCCCTGCTCTTTAACTCGGTGTAGGATAAAAAAAATAAAAATGAAGATAAAAAAACAGTTCACGTATTTTAACTATTATTTTTTTATAAAAACATTAAAAGAGTTTCTTTAAAACTACTAAAATATCTTCTGTTTGTAGTTTTATTGAGAAATTACTAACAATTGTCTGTAAAACCCTACGTGATTAAATTTATTGTGTTGTACATAAATAATCTTCATCTTCTTAAAGCGCTTTGTCTACACATTTAATAATAACAAAGTCTAAAATTCTAAAACATTTGCCAAATTAATATAAGGAATTTAGTTTTAGTGAAAATATTTTATTCAGGTATCACAGTTTTAAAAATACTCCTTAATGTCACAAATGTATTCAAATGTATCCACTAATGTCGGCTCGGTAGCTTAAAGATAGTATGCTCGCTTCGTAAGCCTAAGTTTTCGGGTTCCATCCCAGCTGCAGTTCGATAGATTTTTTGGATGTGAAAATCGTTGGCACGCATGTCATATGATTATGTGTCATGTAAAAGATCCATTGAGTATACATTTGACTCTATTGCTCTCTGCAAAAATAAATCCCGGAAATATTTAGCATATAGCGGGAGCTTGAATTAAAAATTTGAATATAATTTTGGTAGCGGGAGCCACCACAATACTGCCACCATCAAATTGTTTTAACATTTGGAGAGTTATTTGCTAATATGCAGCCCATCAGGGGAAAACAAAAACACTGATGTATTCCAAAAGGGTTATGTCGAATAAAATATATTTAAATGGAAGGGCATTGTGTTACTCTCAAACGTATAAGTAGTTAAAAATTCGATTGATCATTTTCTTTAAATTGAAAGTTATAATGATGGATAACAAAGACATTTTATTGCTTCTGCATTACAATACATAAAAGGCATGTATATAAGAAAGCCATTTTCAAAAAGGCATAAACTCTTCTGTTACAGTTGTATTTCACGCTGATGATCTTTTCCTGTTCCCTTAAGATATCCATCAACAGATGAATTAAATCTATTGATTTATTCAAATATAGAATAACAAATTGTTAAGAATTATTGAGCAAAATGCATTTTGTTTAGCAATGTTTAACGGATTAACATTGGGTATGCCATAAAATCGTAACACATTTATTACTGTGGTAATTTTGCGTTGTCATACGCTGTCCAGCTATTGCCTTCTTGCTTATTGTTTTGTTTCAAGTTAGATTCATATAGCTTAGTATGATACTTATATACATATGACGATTCCATGGGAATTAAAACATCTAACACTTTTTAATTACTATTATTTTTTTTTTTACATTTTGGTATTTTAAATCCAAATTTTAATTAGGTTAACAAACATGAAACAGTAAGACTAACATTAACATACAAACACTTGTAGACATTTAGATAATAAGCAAAACCTTTTTTTTCATTCCAGAGATCTCAACTTTTATAGTTTCCTCAGTCCGAAACTCTTCAAAATAATGATTTTTGTAAATTAATACCGTGACTGGCTGGCCAGAATTTGAGGAGGAGGATGTAAAGCTGTATCATTTTAAAATGTGCTAACGAAGCAATTTGTAGTAAATTTGTAGTAAAAAGGATATTTCCTGTTCGGCGAGTAAACTAAAATTAAACAAAAAAATTATTATCACTCGATGTCTTGAAGGGCTCAAGATCATGAAAAATTAAATAAATACCTTCGGAAGAAAATTTTACTTGTACACTCATACACACATGCACACATATGCCCACGTACGTTAGTGGCAGCTTCAAAAGCAATAGTTTTCCATTTTGTAAATTGACATTTTATCACATACTGTTTTTTTGCCCTTAGTTTTCGGTTTTCTCTGCGTTTTAAGATATTCAATATGTCCGTAGTATCTTTTTCATTATTATTATATGTATATATCAGGTGTGTACCGTACACCTCAGTAACCCCCACGTCGCGGGAAGGAACAGGATTCTAGCGGTACCAAAGCCTGGCTGACGCCAAGTACGGCTTAGGACTCCAAGCCTGTCTTTGCAGGGAGTGGCCCTAATATCCTCTGTTACGCCACTGGTATATATATATATATATATAATATGATATTTTTACAATTGCAATCCATTTTATACTACACAGAAGATTTTGCGCTTTACGCTTTTAAAGTTGAAAAATGAAAATGATCTTGATAACTCCAATTTTGAATTTTTGAAATAATTCAAAGTCTTTTGAGTGTGTTAATTTTGTATAATTTGAAGTTTCAGAACTTGCAGCTCAAAGATATTTTTAGATTCGGTTGAAAAAATATTGTTAGGAATATACAGATCAAATCATGAGCTCAAATCCTGATGCAACTTAAGAACTTTCATGAGAAATAAAGATGACTACTGTTGTATGGGAATGAAAGAGTATAGAGAGAGACTGTGTAGTACCAAAAAAGACCCGTCTATTTATCAATTGCCCAACTTAGAGAATTATATGATCCATCATCACTATCCCTCGCATAGCTCAGAGAGAAAATTAATTTAACCAGCGAATCATTTGACGTACATTTATTCAACATCGAAAATGCTCACATAGAATAGGTCATATATGTGACTATAACCAACAAATGCATCATAATTTTCTACGTGAAATATATTAAGTACATTTAAGAAAAAAAAGAAACTTTAGCAAAGCTTGCTTAACCACTGCAACTAACTTCAAATTGTTTCTTGAGTAGTGTGTATAACTCTAACGCATTTAGTTAATCTAACTCATTCAAACAGTTTCGACGCGTACATTTACTTTAACCTCAAAGGAAAATGATGGTGAGATTCATGCGTGTAGAAACTAGTTTATAGTAGTTAGCCTATTTACAAGCTTATAGTAATTCCAATTCACCCGCTAAATGCAGGCTTGAATAATCATGAGTGTTTCGAAATTATTATTTGCCGTGCTGAATAAGACTGATCTGAAACTGAATCATTTATTTAATGCGCAGTTTCGAAATCTAAAACGTATTTTGTTTGAAATTTGAAACCTAACTGATTATCGTACTTTTAAAAATTCTACCTTTCTCTCACACACACATAACATACATATACATAGAATTAATAACATGCAGAGTATCTAATAAAATTTAAGAATGTTTAAAACACATTGTAGAGGTAGTATCATGAATTAAGCCTCTCTCTCCTTCTACCCATTTTAAAAAAAAAATATGCACTCCTTTTAATATACTTTCTTTTATGTAACTTAATGATAATCTTGACTTTTTACGTTCTAAAATAGAACCAAAATAAAGTCTTTCTTCCATAACAAAACATTTTATTATAAAGCCAAAATTGATTTTACTATTGACGATATCATCACCTAAGATAAATAATTTAGCATTATCACAACTTGGTGTTGTAAAAATAGTTTTATTTATTAAATAAAATATATAAGCTGATTCTATTGAATATCGTAACGATAAATACATAAAACAAATGCAGTGCGTTATTTTTTTAAGTTTTTACTTTCAAGTTTAAGGAATATAAGAACTTTTTTATTGATTGAGTAATTTTTGAAATTTATGTGGGAAAACTATTATTTCTGACATAATATTCAAGAGACATTTTTTAATACTGATATCTTTTTAAATCATTTAAATTAGATTCTTTGAATAAAATAATTACAATAAAACACTACTTAAACATACAATTTCACGTATTATTTTCAATAAATTTTTCACATAAAAAAATATGTAGTGTAAGATGTGTGTATTGTTTTTAAGGTGTTTTGAACCCAAAATCATTGATATGTTTTTCTTTATTCCTAAGAAAACTGGAGGGTAGTTGTGATTACTTTATCTGTTATCTTCAGAAAGTTCAGTTTTAATTTTAGGAATCTGAAGTCATTATATACTTAATAAAGCATTATAAATGTCCCGTACGATAATTCTTACCATACGTTTCTGCAGAAATTGTAAATGCTATACCAATTTTATAGGGAAAAATGTTCTCTCTCTCTCTAACGTTGAGCAGTGTATCCTTTTATCTCTTGCATAAAATGCCTTTTTTTTGTTAGTCACACAAGGGAAATGAACTCATTTATCACTATCGCCATGATTTATCATTTCTCATTTGTTTTTTTAGGGGGTACTTAACATTGGGATTGGATTTTCAACCCAAATGAAGTATCTAATTAATATACTACGCATATTAAGTTTTAATATATAGTTTCAAGAAAACATACATCTTTTCACATTAAAAATTTTTTT
Organism: Trichonephila clavata; assembly: GCA_019973975.1. Classification (NCBI taxonomy): domain Eukaryota; kingdom Metazoa; phylum Arthropoda; class Arachnida; order Araneae; family Nephilidae; genus Trichonephila; species Trichonephila clavata. The sequence goes on from BMAO01015991.1 coordinate 23,608, forward strand.
TTTAAATTAGTAATAATGAAGTATACTTAATAAAGGAAATAAAAGTATATTAAAACTTATTTTGTTTGGCTGATAGATAGAAAAATAAAAGAAAACGTCTTAAAATATCCTGAAACATAAGTATCTATTAAATGTTTTGTAAATATACTGCTGGCCACCATAAATGCAACACCAAGAAAGACAAGAGATAGCACAACAAAATTTATTTTGTAGATAACATGTTGACCAAGTTTTAAATGATTAAATTTATAGACTTCTGTGAAGTGTGGTTTCTGCCACAATCAGTAGCCAGAGTAGCCGCCATTGTTGAAGATCACCGCTGCCACACGCCTCGGTATTGATTCAAAGAGTCTTTGGAAGTGTTCTTGGGGTAAGGCAACCAAGCAGCTTCAACACGTTGCCAAAGTTGATCTGGTGGGGTAGCTGGGGTATAATCTGGGTCAATCATTGAGCACCCATGGACCCATGTTTTCTATCGGCGACAGATCCGGAGAGCGAGCCGGCAAGAGAAGCAATTCAATCTGGTGATTGACGAATAACCTTTGAACAATGTATGCCACGTGTGGTCACGCATTATCCTGTTGAAATATGGCTGTGGCCAAGACCTGAAGGTGAGGAAGGACAACTGGCCCCAACACCTCGGAGATGTAGCGCTGGCTGTTTAAACTGCCGGGCAATGCGTACTAGAGAAGTGGGAGAGAGATATCCAATACCGCCCCATACCATAATACACGGTGCAGGACCAGTGTGGCGGTGCATAACGCAGCTGTTCAGCATCCTCTCTCCACGGCATCTCCAGACTCGAATCCGACCATCGTGGTGTTGCAGACAGATGCGTCACTCGTCAGTAAAGACAACTTCATTCCATTCTGCCACCACATCCTTTCATCGCACCTTTGGCGGCAGAGACGTCTGTGGTTCTGCGTCAAGGGTAGACCAAGCAATGGACGTCTTGCGGACAGACCACTCTGCTGTAAACAGCGTCGAATGATACGCGCAGACACTGAATGATGCGTTACAGACTCAATATGCTGTACTACGATTCATGTTGTGACTGAGCGGTCCGTCACTGCCATGCGCATAATTTGCCTGTCCTCTCGTGAAGTGGTGTACTGAGGTAGATTCGATCGACCACGGCGGTCCGTCGTACACTCCTGCATCCAACGGTCACATATCCGCATTACAGTTGTTTGTTTTCGTCCAACACGACTACCGATTTCCCTGAAAGATAATCCACAATCTCGGTAGGCCACTATCCTTCCTCTGTCGAACTCGGATACTTGATCAAAAGCTGATAGCTGTTTTCTACGAGATGTAACTGATCGTTTTTTTTTTTTTTTTGAAAAAACCATAAGAAAAACACAATTGCCGAACTTGAAATCGTCGAAATCTCAAGCCTTACAAAGCGCTTTGAGGTGGCTGCACAGGCGTGCGTGATGTGTGTCAGCGCTGAAATTCTAAGCATTTGCATATCTCACCTCCGTCAATGCATGTTCTAAATTTCATGTTATTTGCGTGCTTCCATCAGGGTGTTGCATTTACGGTGGCCAGCAGTGTATATGCATACGAACCACATAGATAATATATCATTCAAAATCCTTGCTGTTGCTCTTGATTTTTTTTTATTCACATGATTTTTTTATATATTTTATTCGCTTTCCTCAAATGTTAGATACATGCTACTGAGTGCTATTACTGTGTGTTCTGCACTTTCAAATATTAATCATTTACACTTCTATAAACAATTTTTCAACCTTATTAACTTTATCACGTAACAATTACATCCTGCGGCAACTTTTTTTGTTTTGTTTTAGGGTTTGTACAGTGAATAAAAATTCAGCAGATTGTACATTTGTATTTCATTTTTTTTTTTGCATTCTTAATTATAATGCATCACAAATAACAAGTACAATACTTGTTATGTGTTAATATAACACTATTATTTTTTTTAAAACTATCAGTTAAACTATATAAAATTTTCAAATGTCCTTAAAAACATAATTTTTTTAGGATGCTTTTTAAATTTTGGCAAACATCTAACATATTTCTCTCTACAAATACATATTTGTTATACATATTACAATAACAATTATTTTTTTATGTATAAGAATAATGTATTAAGAAAACGAACATTAACTTAAAAAATATGTTCTATTGAAATTAGAAATATATATATATATATGCATTAAAATTATATTTTTATAAGGAAGTATTCCTTTTCTTACAAAAAAAGAAGTTGCAAGAATTTGGGTTTTCTAATAAAGGATTTCGTATAAGAATTTTACTCTATGGAAATTGTAATCTGATTCAATACAAATATCACTAACAATTTCATTCTTCTTATAATTTGATTTTACTGAAATATAAGGATTCCTTCAGTTGTAATGGGAATCGCGAGTACATTCAACTAAAATAAGAATTATACTACTTATAGAATTAAAAAATAAATATTCTTTCATAATAAGAATTATATTCGAATGTGAAGTATCATAATACAGATGAGAATTATATTCCAATAAGAATGCAACTGCAATAAATATATTCATAGTATTAAATATATTTTATTATAATACGAATATCACAATAAAAGTAAATTTATTACAATAAGAATTAACAATATATTAAGAACTAATAAATTCGCAAATGACATAATATAGTATACAAAATGCTGAGGTTACTGAACTTTCTACTGTAAAACTACACTTGATAGGAAGGGAAGGAAACAGACAAAAATGAACAAGAAAAACCTTCAGAGAATGAAGACATGGCAAAAAAGAGAGTAATTTGAATATGTGATGTAAAAAAAAAAACCTACAGAATTGGAAGAAAATTAGAAGAACTAGTTAACAAGTGACATTTAAATTAAGCCGCTGTTTCTAAAGTCATCAACTTCTTTTTTGACAATGTCATTAATCTTTTTCGAAAGATGTCAAAAAAAAATATTTACATTGCATAAAATCTTCAAGCCCCATCCGCCTAAGAAGCAAACTGAAATAAACGATAACAATACTAATCAAAAGCTGAACAGCAAATCAAAAATAAAAATAATCTTTAAAAACCTAATAAAGATAAAATAAAGAATATAAATATAAAATAATAACCATATAAAATAAAGAATTGATGTGCTGTTTTCGAGAAAATTGGACGGATCCATTAGTATTCTTTAGCGTTCTTCATATTTGTCTCGTACACCTTTATAAAATAATGCATGCTGAAAAAATGCATGTAAATTTTAATTATTTCATACAAAGTGTTCATTAAAATCTCCTAATAAATTTTGTAGTATTTAGATAATAAACGTTTTCCCAAAGAGAGTTTGTATGCTAAGAGAGTATTTTTGTATGCCAGTGCTATATTAAAAAGCTCAAAAGTAAAATAAAGGTAATGAAAATATATATTTCAAATTTCACACTGTCTGCAAATGGCTTTTTTTTAAAAAAAAAAACACTTTAAAATGTTACTTGCATATATTTATATGGAATTAATAGCAAAAATCTCTTTACAGATTCAAAATTTTCCAATCAAAATATAAATGTATTTTGTAATTTTTAATTCCAGAGTAATTTACTAGGCAAATGCTAGAAAGTACTCTTGACACGCATGAAAATAGTTATCAGATAAGAGTTTATTACATATAACCAATGAGAAAATAATTAAAATTTTTAATATGTATAACGAACTAGCTGGTATACCAGTTCTTCGCACGGGTGAATTGAAAAATTAAACAATACAGATAGAAGGATAAATAAGTTTTTAGTGAGTTAATTTTACTTGAATTACAAATTAAACAAAAAAAATCTTTTTGTACAGCTCAGCTGAACAAAAAAAACCATATTTTTTAAATTTTAAGTCTGTAGATCAAATAGCTGATAAAAAGGATTTTTTTTTATTTATAATGCCCCGCGCGTAATTTTCTTGTAGCTCAACTTTTAAAAACACCTTCTTAAACTGAATTCTGCTCAGTAGAATTAACACATTGCTGCAAATTTTGTGTGTTGAACGTTTAAAAAAAAGTGTAAATAATTTTTTCCTGGGTAGGTAATACGTTAATATTTCTTTCTGTTGTATTTATTTTGTGTTAAAATTGTAAGACTCGCAAGCAACGCCGTTCCTTACAAGTTGGTTTCATTTTCGGTGGTCATGTTGGCAACTTGGCAATTGATTGAACGGTGCAAAAGTTGATATGATGCAGTGCCACCAGGTGGGGAGCTGGAACAAAGAGGATTCTCCACAAAAAAAATACATACAAATGCCAATTTTGCCGCCCATCCGGTATAGTGGTCAGTGAAGCTGACTGCGGTGCCGCAGGGACTGGGTTCGAATCCCGGAGAAGGCATGGATGTTTGTGTTGTAATCCTTTCTTCTGTCTGTGTTGTTTTCCCCCGTGTTATACGTTCGGTGGTGCACGGGGTTTATAAATGTTTAAAAAAAAATGCCAATTTTAATAGTGATGGTTTAAACGGCGATGGAGAGAAGCGAGGTCAAATATACAAACATCGATTTTTAAAAGCTTTTATTTAACTTACAATGTATGTATGTATGTATGTAATTTGTTCGGGTGGAATCTTGCAACTCAATTTTGAAGCTGATATCTTCCTCCCATTGAGCTGAAATTTTGTATACACGTTTAGTTTGGATGACAATGCATGTTTTGACCATTTATATTCCGATATTGCAATTAATTAAAAAGATATTAATTAAAAACGTTAAACTAATTTTGGGCGCCAACTTGGATATATCTGCATTGTTGTAATAATTTTATTGTTACAACAATGACAAAAGTTGGCGTCGAAAATCGGTTTTCAGCCAAACTGGAATTTCATAACGTTGCGCTATTGACTGTATTAATTAACTTTGTCTAAAAAATAATTACATTTCTACAATGTAAAAATAATCTAATTTCTACAACATATGCAATTTTTTTTACAAATTTCTATCTATTTTCTTGGATTTAAATTCAAAACAAAAAAAGTAGAGCTATTTTTCAAGTAGATTGGTACATTGTATATCTTTCTCAACGCTGCCAATTTAAATTGAGATGGAGTATTATAGAAATTCTAAATTTAACCCCTTAACTGGTTTGCCCGTACACCTTACGGGCTACTGAAAGTTAGCCACAACCGGTTTGCCCGTGCGCTGTACAGGCACCGAAATTTTTTCTTTCTATATTTTATTTGCACAGACATTTTTATTCCTATAATAAGGTTATTAGTATAGTGTGTCTTTAGGAGATGCAGAGAGAGAGAGTTTGTCCATGGGTACTGAACTACTCTTCATTCAGAATTTTGGTAGTGGTGAAGGTGAGAATTTTTCACTGAAGGCAAGAATATATATTCTTGAAAATATTGGATAAAGAATAGGGATTTACAAGGCAATGTACAATGTGTTGCCTAAGGAAAATGGATAGATAATCCAAAGAAGTCGATATTATCTCTATCCCCATTGGAATATAAGACTTAGTGTTACACTATTCTTCATATTGTGTGTGCATATAAATATGCACACACATGAAATCCTATCATTCGTATGAAAAAGAGGTATGAACATGAAATTTTTTGGTAAGTGGACGAAAATATATTTTAAGATATATGTGAAATATTCTTCATATTACGCAGAATGTACTCATTCAAAACAAACATTTACGGGTTTTTGTGTTCAAAAATTATAAAATAAAAAAAGGTGAGTAAAATTTTAAACCGGAGATTAAAATAAAAATCTTCCATTTTCGCGCGTTCTGTTAATTATTATGCTTAGTTGCATGCAGTTAAAAAATGGGCTTTTTTCGGGAAAATTTTGGTCAAAAAAATTGACCGTTTAAGAGGTTAATCTATGAAGCTCAGACAAAAAATAATTATAGAATTGGAAAGATTATTTATTTCGTCCCGATAAGGTATAATGTTTTTTACGAAATAATATTTGTATTTCTTACGATTTTTTTTAAATAATTCAAAATCGATGCGTTTTTATAAAAATAATGTCTAAATCGTTGCGCATGAAATTTTTTTTTGTTTAAATGAATCGACATTCCTTACTAAAACAGCTCATGCTTTGCTTTTTTAGAATTAGTCATTTAAAAAATAAAATGCCGAAAACATTTTTTTTTTTACGATTTTTCAAGAAATACTCAAAATTTTAATTAAACATTTAATAACTTCGTCATTTATGAAGAAAATCTCATGAATTTTTTTTTCGTGTGTAGGACAATATTACCCAAGATCTGTACGAAGATTAAAAAAATTGCTTAAAAATTACGGATTTTAAAAAAATTGTGTTTTTAGTCTAGTACCCTTTTTGGGGGAATTCATTTAGCTAACTGTTCGAAAATAACCGGCAAACACCTAGCATTGAATGAGATGAACATACTGAGAAACCTGTCCAGTCATAACTAAAAAGTGAAAAATAAATTAAAAGTATTAAAGCTTTTTTAAAACAAGCTTTTATTTAAACGCGCTAAAAAGAATAAAATAAATTTTTCTTTAAAACTTTTTTTACTATCAACTTTTTCCGTCATTACACAATTTATATGATGTAAAAGCTTGTCGCGAGATTTACTTCTGCAGATAAACAAGTAAATTAAATAACTTGATCGGATTGATTTTAATTTTTTAAAATTTCAAACTAAGTAAATATAATCTCGCGACGAGCTTTTATATCATAGAAATTGTGTAATGACGGAAAAAGTTGATAGTAAAAAAAATTTTAAAGAAAAATTTATTTTCTTTTTAGCGCGTTTAAATAAAAGCTTATTTTAAAAAAGCTTTTGTACTTTTAATTTATTTCTGTAAGTATCAAGAAATATAGATTTAATTATTATAATGGGCAAGTGCACTTTAGACCAATTTGCATGTGTGAGGCTTATTGCTCATATCATCAACACCACGCTACTAGATTACTACCGTTAGGATTTGTGTTTTCAAAATTTGATGCAACTTTTTAAAGTTGTTACTGTTTGTATGTCTTTCTCTCTAATTATTAAAAAAGCATTAGGCAGTTAATATTTTTTTAAAAATATGCTTAATTAATATTAATTTTTGTTTTTGTAAATAAACTTATAAAATTTGCCTCTTCTCATAGCAACACATTTTAATCAATCTTTTTTAAAAATTATTTAATATGTAATATTGAAATACACTATATTTTAAATTTTCTTGTAGGGTTAGTGAATAATTAAGCATAAACGGAATTTACTGAAATTATAGGAGAATTATAGGAGAGGTTTCTACGCATAGAGTTTCTCCGAGAGAGCATATTCCGATACCTATAAGGAGAGAAGTAAACATAATAAACCATTCAATAGAAACTGTATCCACTGACGTATAAAATTATAAGTGAATTTGCATGTTTGGAATTAGTCATGCATAATTCAATTCCAGTAGGTCTGATAGCTTAAAGAGGTTACCAGAAGCTGTACACCGCTGATGTAAATTTATTTACACTAAATAAAGCATACATTGAGTAAAGATTCTAATTGTACTTGTACATGTTAGTTAAACTTATACTACGGATATATGTAACTGCATTTATAAGGTTAGTCTTAATATTAAAAATATTTTTTTGTGTCTAAAATATTGTCATTTATTTATATAACGTTGTCGTATTTTTATTGGTGTGACATTAACCATTAAAAGAATAACAATTCAAAATAATAATTGTTTTTATATCATTAATAATGCTTGTATTTATGTTTCTTAGATTAATCAGAAATTTTTATATCCCGGTTTATAAAAAACATACCTTATTCAATTTTTTACTTGGCATTTCGATTCATAAATGTAACATCTTCCGAAAATGTTTTTCCTTGGATCTTGCAGGGAAAATACAACATATTTATAGGAAAAATGTTTTATCAAATTTAGTGACAATGTTCTTTTTTGTTTATTTTAATTATTAAAACTATAAGATTTATTTCAAGAACTTTAATTCTATGAAAACGTATACCTGGTTGAAATTAATTCATTATAAAATAATTTTTTCTTATGTAATACTAGTTTTTTCTGCATCTTTATTTTTCTAAACTAATATTTCACAATCACTAATGAAATCCTTAAAATAAAATATGAATGATATAAAACCGTTTTAGGAGAAATATCAGTATGGGGTTTGTACTTGGAACAAAGCAATTTAATGACCGAATGGTGCATTTTAAAAATTGGCTGAAAGTATAGTTTTAAGATGTTCTTTAAATCAACAAAAATATCTTTAGTTCTCTACCAGACTCATATTAAAATATTATAGTATAATGAATGAATTTAATTTGTGATAAAGGAGTTACCGAAGAAAAATGGAACCAAAATGAAATGAAAAAAAAAACGTGTATTGCAAGGAAATATTTTACATGTAGACGAATAACAAAAACCTGTATACGCGGGTTACATGTCAGTAAAAATGCGGATGGTAATATCGATTGCCATGCCTCAGGCTCATGTTGGCCAGATAAGTTGCGTTCAGTACCACTTCCCGTAACACATCTCAATTGGAAGTTGGGAATAATGCTGTGTATGTCATGGTGCAATACAAGCAGGGTTCGTGGATTGCTCATGAAAAACTTGACTCTTCCTCCAGGTTTCGCAAAAATACAAATCAGAACTGGATAGATCAGTTAACCGTGGAGGTTAAATATTTTTTTTTCAGATAATTCACTCAAGTATGAATATTTGAGCACACTTATTTTAAAATGGATACAGTGCGAGAAATACCTGGACTTGCCTCCACTAATGCAGCTGACCCGATTTTCAAATCTCGTTGATTCATCTTTTGTTTGAGCGCTACGCGACTTGATTTATTCCCAGTTCGGACGTGTCGCATGGAATGGATTCTTAGCCAAAAAAATTTTCTGAGTTCCTTAAAAAGTTAAGGCTGGGAAATAAATTTAAAAGTCGATATTTATGACGTTCAAGAACTGCTGAATGCTCACAGCCAGTTGATGAGCTTATAGAAAGGCATAAGCGAGAACAAGACGTTGCATAATTGAGTCTATAGACTCAGTTCAATCAGAAGATCTAATGGCGCTTGGGAATTTGACAGGACTCAAGTTATTTAAAAAAGGGCTACAAATTTTAGAAAATATAGACTCCAACGAAGATAGTATTTTTTCAACGAAACAAGGAACAAAAAAATTATTAGCGTTCTACGAGAAAATTTTGCGTAAAAAAAGAATATTTCAGTCACAGACAATTTTAGATTTTACGAAACGTTCTACATCAAAATAAGTTTGGTTTGCGATTTTGTATTTGAGTTATCTATTAAACATTTTTTTAAATTGTTTTTTTCGTTCGTCTACGGTCCCAACTAAAAATAATTTGCATGTATTTATATGCGAAATTATATCCCGACTTACTTAGTCTTACTTATCGCGTAAGTTCAGGTTTTAATGAATCTCCTTTTGCTTGGTTGTGCTCCTACAGGTTGTGCTCTCCTTATCCTTTGCTTTTTATGCGTCACCGTTCATGGATAATCAGTGATGAAACGTATTGCTTAACGCCGCGTTTCTCAAACTGGGAGGCGCGCCCTCTAGGGGGCGTGATAACCCTACGAGGGGGTGCGAGTATATTAAAAAGTTGAAAACGAAAGATAATTTTTTTTTTGATTTACTGAAAGTAAACAAACAAAATACATTCTGAAATAATAAAAAATAAAATACTCATTTAAACTGATATAAAACACTTATATATCAGTACTGCGCAATGTATTTTATAATTAATTTCTAACAATTCTAAGTTAAGTACAAGTTTAATAATTACTAGTGACCCCATGGGCTTGTCACATATAAAATTATATTCAAAAATGAATACTTATATTGTTAATTTGTACAGTTTTTAATTAATCACTTAAATGACGATTAAAAATTACTTAAAACGCTCACCAATGCCACCGTTAAACACGTAGGTGAATGTATGTGGTGCATTAGGAAGGGGCAGTTAGAAAAGTATTAAAAATGCAAATTTTTTTTATCTGAAATAAGTAAATCCTTCGCGAACACACTGTCAAGTTCATTTTATTGCATTCCAAAGCCTTTGGGATAATTTTACAGATCACCTTTTACAGAAAAGTGTCATACTTCGGAAAGACGTATATATACGTCCGGAGTAATTAACGCACTGGTAGAGCGAGACGTTAAAATACGTCGGAGGCACTTGGAAGGTTCAAGTCGTATTGTAAGTTTAGCGTCAAAGTATGGTATTATTGAATTTAATACATTGCTATTGTATGAAGGAGGAGGGGGTGCGAGATAAAAAAAGGATTAAATATTGGGTCGCAAGTGTTAAAAATTTGAGAAGCATTGACTTAACGTTCTACGTATTACTTCTTACTTCTACTACAAATATGCCTATGTTTTCTAAGTTTATCCTCTCACAAGTTAGGTTTATAGTGTTCCTCCAGTTTCGATGCATTACAAAGAAATTCAGAATTTCATAAATCTTAAATAAATTATTTGAATAATAATCATAAGAACTATGTCATTTTGAAAGACTGTAGGCATTATTATTTACCCTTATAAGATTATCGTAAAGATAGGGCTGAGAAACGTAAAATAATTTATAAATCAGAGTTTCCCAATTTTTTTTTTCTTTCATAGAACCCTTGCTATATTTTCCGGTTTGGAATAGATCCATTATTACTTAATATTGATTTTTTTTTTCAAATTCATCAACTTAAATCTATTTTTCATAGCAACTACAGAGCTACTTACTTGAAAAGATTTAAATTTTTAATTATAGGGAAGTGTAGAGTGAAAACTTTAGAAAACTAACGCATTTTAATTTTAAACATTTATTAAAATAAAATTTAGTAACTGTTATATAAGTTATTCAATAAAAAAAAACAAATGATTTTAATGGGAGGGGTAAATTAGAGGCTTTCTAACAAATGTTTAACATGTGGCATCAATTTTGTTGGGTTGAATACTACATCTCCTCAGTTTCCAGTCTTTTCTCTTTTTATGAAGATTGGTAACCATGCTGAAATTTCTTTCCTCTAGTAAAATCAAATAAAAACCTTCTCACCAAATTCCACAATTCGTCATAGATAGATATATTTATATTGAAACATTACGTATAAGTAAATAAGTAACACTCCTGTGTGTGTGGGATATTTATTCCTTTCATTGAAAGTCAAAATTAAAGTTACGAACTGGCTAGAGAGCCACAATCGTTGACCCAAATTTTCACCTCATGAACACCCAATTTTTTTTCTGCTGATGTAAACCCCTGAGAGGCCATCGTAGACCCCTAAATGTCAAAATAGACCACTTTGAGAATCATTATTTAAACTAATAAATTAAGAAATTTAATTAAATTATCGAGCTGGTTCGTTAATATAGCCAATATGGAAATTTTACAAATTAATTTGTACCAGTACAAACAGTGTCAATAAATAAATGTATGGATAAAAAACTTCTTTATTTTCGTAAGTAATAAACCACTAGATAAAATCCGATGTAATGCATAGAATTTATAAATATAAATCTCTAAATATTATGTCTAAATACAAAATATCGAAACTATTTACGAACATTTCAATGTGCTTGAAATATTCCAAAATGCGATTTCTGTAAGTAATAAAAACTACTTTTTATTTTTGCATTACATCTCTCAAAACATCAATTTCAATTTTTTATATCCCCAAGCGAATTTATTTTTAATTGATTTTTTGTACGAATGAGATGTTCACATAAAATATTCGAATATATTTAATCAAGTAGAGTATTAGAAATAAGATAAGCCATAGGAATGTTCCATTTTATCGCTGTGCATTTAAGTCATCTTTTTTTATAGGCCATTTTTTTATGAAATAAAACACTCTTAATAAAAATCTCAGTTTTAATTTTATTATTTATTTTGTTTGGTTTTGTTTGTTTTGTTTAACTAGTAGTTTTTATCCATTTACTGTAACAAAAAATCAAAAAGCAATCTAATTAAATAATGTTATCTCTTTGTAATTTCTGAACACAGAAAAATAATTTCAAAGAAAAACATTTAATAATAAAGGGAATCAATTCATTAAAACATATTAAACAGAAGAGCTCTAGTCATCTCGAAATACAAGCAAGATCATTGTACAGATAAAAAGTAAAATTGTTTTCCAATATTAATATTATATTTAAAAATAACATTGTACACAAGATAAAATATTGCTGTCCTTCTAAAAAATGTTTTAAGTATTTGTGCTGTAAAAAACATTTCTGTTAGCTCAAAGTGTAATGAAGAAAAGAAATCAGGAATGCTTGCCAGAAAAGGAAATTTCTTTATTTCCGTTTGCAAAACAAAAAGGAATATCAAAATATTTATTGGTCAAAAAAATGTGTTTTTTTTATTTTTGTACTCTTGTATTTTTTATTTATTTACTCTGGAGACAAATGTTAAAAATAAATTCCAACTAAACATATATATCTTGTTAGTAAAATAAGAGTACCACATCTATTTTTCTGCCTTTAAATGATACATTTGCCATGGATTATGCAACTATATACTGTAAAACTTAATATGTTATGCAATTCCTTAAAAATCTTAAATGATTTTTTTTCATTTGATAATTTTATTTCAAATTGGGAGGATAAAAATTTGAGTATAACGTTATAGGAAAAGTAATGTAATCGGCTTATTTCAAAAAATGCCTAACTACTGAATTTTATTTAAAAACTATTGAATTTAATTATAATACTCGTGCATATATTCCTCATATTTTTATTGTAAATACATGAAACCATTTAAGGATAAGATACCAATTTTGAACAAAATAGATTAATTCAAAAACACACTACCTATTTCATCTTTGATATTTAATATATTTTATTAAAACATGTATATATATAGAACGTCTTATATAATAGTAAATTATCTTTAAACTGACACATAAATTGCTAATATGTTTGAATTATAATTAACTCAATGAAAACAAAACCTGAATAAAGTTTAACTATTTAAGGAGAGAAGACATGTAAGACATAATATTCTTTTTGGAGATGAAATATTGCCGAATTTATTAAAATCATGTGAGAGAAATCCATAGTCATAAAAATTATTCAGGGAGTAATTAAAAATAATAAAAATTAGCTATACCATTATACATAATAATATTATTATTCATAATAATATTAAGTTATAAATTTGTACTCAAATTAACATGTTCTGAAAGTTATGTAAAATGTTTATGGAGCTGTTAGGAGGAGCAAAAAACTTCTCAGGATAGGTCACGTTTACACATTATTTTTAAGTGCAGTTACAAATAATATTTGCAAAAAAATATATCAGCACCATTTTTGATATATTTACTACAATTAGAATTATTTTGAACTCTTATTATTTCTTCCCCTTTTTGAATATAACACTGATTCTCACTTCTTTAAAAAAATACTTTTCTCTTACAACTTATTGTCACGAAATTCCAGTTAAATCTCCCTAAACAAGAGAAGATCATTCTTTCACATTGTTAGAATATCCTCGAAAAATACTTACTATTAATTTAGATTCTAAAAACTTAACGATTCCAATTTATGTACCAAACTTTATTAAAATTAAGATATCCAACTATTATCCAGCATTGAACCTAGTTGCCTCTCCTAAACTTAAATAACTCTGTATATACTTATTTTTATAGCAAATAATTATCTAAAATAACATTAATAATGGAAAAATGACATTAAATAATAAAAATAAAATCAGGGGTAGTATTGTTTTACTTAAAAATAGTCCAGATCGCTTTAAAAATATGGTTTTCAGAATTTTCCTAATAAATATGAATTGTTTATTTCGTTCACGATAATTTAAAAAATCTGATAACTTTTATAACTTATAACTTAATCTTATAAAGGTAACTTCAAAACATAAGAATATTCAGTATCCATTTTACTATAAAAGGTAGGTAGAACAACTATAATTAAAATAGTAGCAAAAAAGTTGTAAATTGTTTTATTAGTAATAATATTGATATAGGCATAGGAGTTTTATTATAGAAAATATTAATATACTTACACTGCTTCAACTTTATCTACAAACCCCTTGATTTTTGTTTAAGATGGAACAATTTCGTAGAAAAATGCATGGAGTTAGCCCTTATCGACCTATGCATAAGGAACTCGTTTATAACAAACTTATGTCTCTTCAAAATAAGCCAAACTTTTTATATCTATCTTGGGCCCATAGTAATCTCAACATGTTTCAACACCCCTTTTTTATTAAATAACAAGAAATATTTTGCTTCTGATGAAATGAAGCTAAGATATTGGTCTAATATTCAACTACCTAGAGACTTATAATTTACTCAAATCTCTTTCTTCGCTTAACTTGTCAAAGTTAGATGACATTATCTGTGGTATAGTGCCTGCAATAATGCCTGGACCTGTGATTGTCTCAGTCCATCAATGCACCTATTTGTTTCGATCACGAATTAAAGGAAGATACCTAATATCGTCTTAGAGAACTTCATGGAAAGACAATAAATGAGCACGTCGTAAATTGAGATTTGTTCCACAGAGAGAAATCTTTATTGGTATAGAATCTGAAAATCCTTTCAGTGTTGGATTTCCGAGCATATTTAGAAGCTTTATTCGTATGAATAATAGAACAGTCATTCCCCTTATAAGTATGTCATCGTTTAAAATTAAAATTTCTTTCGTATTTTTTGTGAAGTAGATGTATTTGTAAAATACAGTTTGAATGCTTCGTGTATACGTATATCTAAGAAAAAACGTATTATAATAATAATATCTGATTAACAAGGAGAATAAATAGAAAATTAGAACAAGCACATCAACTTAATTTGAAAAAAGGTTCTCTTGATATTTTGGTGGGGCTTCCATTACGTACATACACAATAGAAAAAAAGCAGATATATATATGCACTTTATAACAAATAAAAGATTATGCACCAAAAAAGAGCGGTCCAATTGCGATAAAAAATGATGAATGGGGGGGGGAAACCCAAAAAACAAACAATTAAAATTTCCGAAAAATTGTATGATTATTTCAGACTTTCAGTGTTAAAAAGGGGGATTACAATCATAGGCGTTGATCCACCTCAAGCCTGGATATAAGCTGTCACTCGGCGTGGTGCAGACTAATTAATTTTCCGGATGGTGTCCTACAGATTACTTGCCAAATTTTCTCCAACTGTGGGGCTAAATCATCAACATTTAGGATGGTGGTAATACCTTTCCCATAAAGTTCCAATTGTGATCTGCTGGACATAGTACATACTACAGGTGACCAAGCTGGCTAACAAAATATGTCTATAGGTTGCTTGAAGACAATTTGTAGCAACACGTGTCGTGTGTGACTGGCCAATATCGCTTTTAAAAGTATGTTTTGAGTGACCTCAAATGACCGTTAACATAACCGGTCGTAAAATATCAATATACCACTGTGTAGCAGAAACTACTATTAATGGGGTTCAGCTATCAAAGGTGATAGTTTACTAGACCATAACGCCTTGTTGTGGGTCTGTGTGGAGTATGACAGTGAGGGTAGGAACCCCAAGCCACTCTGATTGTCTCCAGACACGTCTGCAGTTGTCGCCAGGACACAGTAGGAAACGGGACTCGTCGCAAAAGATTATGATTTCCCAAACAGTGTACTTCCACGTTGATCAAGCCCGGCACCACTGCAATTGGGCTTTAAGATGTACAGGCGGGAGAAATAAGAGTCGTAACGTTCGGCGCGACCGTAATTTCAGCTCTCTCATTCGTCTGTGAAAGGTCAAATTGGACACATGTGTGTGGATCAACCAGTGAATAATTGATGGCTACGCATCCAGCTACTCAAACTTATCGCTCTTTTGAGGCCTTCGGTCGATCACTACCGTCTTGACGCTGATATATGACAGTGTTGATCCACTCTAGTCAACACCATCTAATCGCCGCCTTGCTTCGGCCTAGATGTCGAGCGATTTCTTCGATTCATCCAACCAACTTGTTTCAATCCAATTGAAATACCTCTTTTAAACTCTTGAGATTTGCTCCTAATGTGCATGAATCATTCGGCGAGGCATTGTTACAGATGTCGTAAGATATCGCACTTGAAATTCCACAGAAATTTTGACCATCAAATTCAGAATCACTCCTTATTCTATCTCATTTCTGGATAAATTGAAGGGATGAATTTTGTTTTAAAGATTTAAGGTAATACTAATAAAAACATAGAACATTTCACTAACAATAAAACCAATCAGATTAAATATAAGTATTAATCATGGAGATTTTTCATACTTTATTTTTCCCTTTTATTCATTCGTTAATTAAAATAACTAATATTTTTATTTTTTTAAAAATATTTAAAAAAGTATATATGTTAAGAAACTGAAGCAATCTGTTTATAAATCCTCTAAATGAAATAATTTAGTGAGGGAATTCGCGTAGTAAGATCACATAATATATTTGAATCCTGCAACTTTCGTGAAACTTTATCTAAAAGTTTCAACCAGTAGAAAATGCTGATTTGAAATATTTGTAGTTTTCTACTTTGAAAAACGAATTAGAATCTTTCCGAAAAATCCTTCTGTTCAAATTCAATTACAATAAATAAAAAAATAAGGAAACTAGGAACATTCAATTTGAAGCTTTTTAACTGAACAATAAATATATTTAATTCAAAAGGCTTTGAAGACAACATAAAAAAATAAGACACTCAAAGCTAACAAAATCCAAAGGAAAGTATTGATTCAATTCATTAGCTAGTACTCATTCATTGAAAAACTCTTCATACACATAGGGGGAGATTTTAATTCCATTCCTTTTCAAATTTCCTTTTCTTTACCTATGACGACATTTCAAAATTATTTGTGAAATAGATACATGCTTTGTTATTTCCTTTTATTTAATTTGCTTAGATTAGAATTACTTAATTTAATATATTAAAACAAATTTTTTGTGATATTTTTAGTTAAAAAATAAAGAATAACGTTTCATACACCAGAAGTAATTAAAACATTCTACTTAGCTAGGTGTTATATTTCTCTTAAATTTATTTTATTATCATTGATTTCAGAAAATCGTAGTAAAATTAATTAACAGAATTAAATAAATATTGTTATAAACCTTCGTTATTTTTACTGCGTCATTTATACGATTGCATTGTACTTCATCGTTTTTATTTCTTCCCGCGAGCTTATGTTCCTTTTTCGAAACTAGTACATGTTAATTGATAAAACACGCAAAGTAAATTGCATTTCCTAGTTTCATGTATAGTAATCTTATCAGATGTAATTGAGATAAATGATTGAAGGAAAGGTAGTATATCAATTCAGTTTATGCAATTAGAGTAGGGTTGATTTAATTTAAAACATATCGAATTATCATTCAAGTATGACTTTCAGCCTCTGACGTTTATTTTGAATTATAATTAAAAACCATTTGCACATTGGTCTGATAGTGGTACGTGCTACCTTATTTCTGGCATGTGCTTGTATTTGCTTAAGTTTCAAGCTCTGAAAATTTTTGGAAACTGACCTTTCTAGCAAAAAGTAACTATATAGTTATTTGTATTTATCAAGATGCAAAATTATCTGTAAGCCGAAGTATTTACGAGCCATTTCCATGAAATGAAAACTTGACTTTTCAACGATCCGTTAGAAGTGAATCACATTCATACCACTAGCCTATCATTTAACAGCCCCTTGCAGTGATGTCTTAAATGCCTCGAGACCCTGGACTGCTGTGCAAAAGTAGGGCTTACCTGCAATCTTCTGAAATAGACATTAGCATGCGCAGTTAAATATTCGCACAAAGGGTAACCCATGACAAGAGTCCGTGATACACAATCTAACATTTACTGACTGCTATCTTTCAACTAAATGAATATTGATGGTGTATGGTGGTAGGCCTAAACCTAGACAACGACATGGCAAAAAATGCAGTCTAGCAACTGTTGCCAATTCGAAAATAGTTCGAAATTTTCATTATTTTAGGAGAATATGCCAGAGGATAAAATTTGTTGGGTATAAAATTATTAAGCTTCTGATGTCACTGATGCCTAATCGAACCTGTTCACCTCCCCGAAGCCCTTGACCCAGTTGGCAGATGTCTTAAAACATTCCTGATTTATATCGTGCAATTTCAATAATGTCTTATGGAGAAATATAACTTAATTTTGCATTGGATGATGCAATAGTAGTAACAGCTAGTTTTTGCTGGATGTATTGGGTGTACACTAACCAATACACACACACACACACACACAAAGGGACTGTTACAAATTTGATAGGATTGCTATAACAAGAAATAGGCGGCAGATATAAGATTTTTATGTGAAAGTTGCCTTCCGTAGCAGAACACTAGATGTCATATTTACAATTAGAAAATACATTTATGTACTAGTTTTATTATGGTTTTCGGCCCCAGTTAAGTATGGGCCACCTGGGTGGTGTGGTTGGTTTGCCACTGGCTTTCTGGGCACCCAAGGTTGCGGGTTCGACCGCTGTTCAAATTGGTGATTTCCATGATGCCCAAAATCGACAGTGTCCATGTCGCATGATTCTACGACGTGTAAGAAATCCCTTGAGTACCCGTTTGACTTGGGTGCTCTCGGCAAACCTAAAATTCCCTAAGTACCATTTCGCATAATCAGAGCTCAGATGCTTCCCTCTGGGGAGGAAACTAACCTTCAAAATTACATGTGGCACTTGGTATCGCTTATATGGTGCCGCACTAAAAATGATACCAGCTCCTGGGGAATGCACTAGGTCTACAAAGGTAAAAATACAAATCCGCAGCTACATTAGAAAAAAAAGAATGTGACACTTCAACTTCATACAATGTTTCGTACATATATTCATCTAAACAACTTATAGCCCATGCGATTCTAAAGAAAAGATTTATCAAGATCAATGAGTTTTATTAAGTTTCCCTTTGATCAAGTAAAATCGATAGGCACAGAACAAAATAGTCAATAGAATGAGGAACTACTAACGATGCTGTCCCAGTGTGAACACAGAATAATTTTGGGTATGTTGAAAACCAATATTGGAAGTATAGTAGCAAAATACATGAAGCAAACTGCTTATATCAGCTCATTTAACATTTTTTTAACAAAAGACTTCCTTTGATTTTTTAAAGCTTGCAGCCCTGAAAGGGCTTGAGTTTCCAATTTTCACAAGACATAAAATGAATATTTTTATTAAAACTAACAAACATTGGAATAAATTTGGTCTTCGATAATGATAGCATACTCTTGATATTTTATAAACTTCTGCTCTAGTAATCTTAGAATCCATGATAGCCTAATTGTTTAAATAACGGACTCGTAACTAGTAGATAATGGGTCCGGACTCGGTAAAGAAGCATTAAATGGATAAATTTCTGGCTTGAATTGATTAATAGCTTGTATTTCTATGAGTAAATGTATTTTAAGATATCTTAGCAAATCCAAGATTTATGGGTAGTTTTTACTGTTGTAAAGGATATTTTCTTCAGGCCAACCATATTAACTAGAAAGCAATTCCTTTCAAAGAAGTAATTTTAACCTTAGATTCTTATTCAGTGTGATTGTAATATTATATGCAATATAAAATCGAAATAACATTAGCGAGTTAAATATTCTGAATAGTTTGTTTTCTTAATCATACATTTTTATATGTTTATATATTTTTCCGTTGCATTCTATTAAAGCTTTCTTTACAAAATGTCCGAGAACGTAAACCAAATGCACGGCACATTTTCAGACAGCAAAATGTCTAAATTTTCATCAAAATATGTGACACTGTATTTCATACATCTGTAGATATTATAGCATTTTTAAAATTTCAAAATATTCCATTAACATGTTTCTCTATTTTTAATTTTCAAAGCTCATTTAGAATTACGATATAGGAGAAAAAATTCGAAACAACTTTTATTCCTGATAAAATGGATCAACTGAAATGTATTTGAGTAGCGTAAAAAAAGGAAGGTTCTCTACAGGATAGAGAAGCCAGAATATATATAATAACAATGTAGGCGTACTTCAGAATCTGAAAAAGTATTCCAAATCCAGTACATATTCTTTAACATTAAGTAAAGTTAACCTGAATGCTGCAAAATATCAAGGGCATAACGGAGGGTCCCCATGCAAAATCAGATCTTGTGCGCCAAGCCTGATCTTAAGTACTTAGGACCCTTAGAATCCTGGCCTAAACCGTGATGCTGGGATGTATGTTACGTCACTGCAAAACATTTTTTGAAAATGAGTCACACATCAAACGTAACAATAAAATTTGTTTATCAACAATGGATTTAGTGATATATTACTTGGATTCAGTGAATACGTTAATAATTCTTGCTGAATCACACATTATTTTTGTAGAAAGTCACATGCGCAGGAGCTAGCTCTATATGATGCTGAACGGAAAATCAAATCCAGTTAAAATCTTTTATAAAATCAAGGTTTATACTGTTCCTTACAAAAACCCCCTGGATTAGTTAAGAATGAAGATGTTAACGGATAATATACAGTAGCGCACACAAGGGGGGTGTCCTGGGGGTCCGGACACCCCCCAAAGCCAATGAGTTTGTTTTATTTGATCATAACCCTATGTTTATATAAAGTAAAATTCAATTAAATACATGTAATTAATAATTTATTTTATTAATTAATGACAATTACTAATTCGATAATTTATTTTTTACTGTTTTTTGTTAAAAAAAAATTCGACAAAATCGGAAGAATCGTTAGTATTGCCTTGAGACATGATACGAGTTGAGGGACTCTCGATCATGGGCTCCCCCCTTGAAAAATGTTTGTGTGCGCTACTGATACTATATATATAAATAAATGTGTATTAACGTAATATCTACTTTTGTATATGTACGAATCTTTGAAGACATCCTAGGTAACTAAATGTCCATGTCATGCTACACAAAAGATTTGAAGCGTAATAGGATTAAATATGTATCGATCATCAATGATTCTCGCACTTTTTGATGAAATCAACAACTATTAGCATGATCACCCTGAGTCTTATTCATGATTCTGTCTGCAATAAGTGTGTTATGCTACCAGACATTTTTTTAAAAAAAAATGCTACTAGAGCTTTCATTTTATTCCGCAGATTAAATTTATTGTTTATGTGAAAACTTACTTTCGTTATTTTATTTTAACCCAAAGAAAATTCGTTTTTGGTATTATTTTTCATGATGGAATCTTACGAGAAAATAACTCTTGGAAAGTGCCCTATGCTTTTTCTCTTATCTCAATCGGTCAACTCATAACTTCTAACCTTGACACTCACGGTGTCCGATTTTGTGATTGATCAGCTTCGATTAAGATCGTTATCACATTTTCGTCACTTCCACAAGATAAGAAGAAGCAGCTTTTTTATTTTGTTTTGGATACATCAAATTGATGTATTACCCATCTCATGGTAAAAAAAAATGTCCCTGTATCTTTCAGCCGTATTGTTCAAATGAAGTAAAATATTTCAGGATGGTACATTAATCATGTTGTGTTATTGTTTGGAATTAAAAGAATTTTTACAGATTTTATGGATACAATTGATGAAAGGTACTCAGTATATCAATCATTAAACGATTAGCGGGATTAATAAATTATAAACGGTTCATGATTAAATACCTGCATAAACAGACGCGATGTCACAACAATGATTTACACGATACTGCCATACATGCTTCTTAGAAAACCCGGGTTTATGAATATATTGGTACTTAAACATACTATCGCAACATTGCCAACGTTCCAATGCCAACTCGCCAAGTTGGCAATCCCGATTCCGCAAGTGCCGTGCGCACTGAATTGGCAACCATGTGCTTCGTTTCATTCAATGTCGCCAATACGGTTGCGATAATACTTAAGTACCAATATAATTAAATCGTACTTTGACTCTTCTACATACGTACAACTATGATACGCTGAAGTTGAGAAATAATAATCATATTTTAATTGAATTGCTTTTCTTAGTATGAAAATATTTTCCTAGGGCAAAGCTGCCAGGTTAAGCTATTTGTATAATAATAAGAATAAAGTCAATAAGTGACTGGGATTAACAAATAAACCTGAATTCTGGGATAAACTAAAATACCTTTTATTTAAGTATTGATTAAATTCTTCATATTGGTCTCCAAAACTAGTTTTAGGATTATTTTGGTACTTACGTATTATCGCAACAATTGCCAACGTTCAAGGTAATTCGCAAAGTTGTCAACAACAATTTCACAAATATCGTATGTGCTGAATTAGCAAACAAGTGTTTCGTTTCATAAAATGCTGCCAATAGTTTGCGATATTACCTAAGTACCGTATTTTTTTAGTCCATTTTAAAATATCTAATAAATAATAAAGTCAATGTTTTTATTTTTTCACTTATAAACATATAAAATTTAAAAATATATTTTTTTACATTTAATTAAATTTTAAACATGCGTGAAAATTATAAAGGACTCCATTTATGCTAATATCAAATGCAAATTTCATACTTGATTTTACTCTCAACTTTTGTGTTTTTGTAAAAAAATATAGATCCCCCCCCCCCATAATTTGTATGTTGGCCGAAGCAAAGCGTTGGAATAAATTCAGTTGGAATAAATTTAAACAGAAAAGATTTCAAATATGAAACGTACTGAATGCGATGTTAAGACAGAATTTTAGTTTCAGTAAGAGTAGGAAGTTTTAGCTTAGTTTTACAAAGAGTAAGGTCTGACAAGATTAAAGTATGAAGCAGTTAGTTCTCTTACGAGCTGTTTGTCAGCATGCAAAATTTAGTACTTTGAATCGGAAAGTTAGGAAGATAGAAACGCGTAGTTCACTTTCTAAAGGATTTAAATTTTCGAGGTGTAAAATTATTTTAACAAAGTGCGTGTGAGTTTTGTTATCGTGCAATACAAGCATTTAATCCTGGATCGTACATAAAGATCTAAGCTTTAAAGAATTTCTTTGAAATTATTTATGAAATACTCTTTTTGTTCTCGTATATCCCCCTCTTACTTTAGAGTGTTTTTTAGTTTTGTAATTAATGCAAAAAAGGCTCTCAAATTTTGATAAAATATAGTTTTGGTAAGAAACAGAGAAATGATATTTTTTCAATTTTCTTACATTGGATAGGTTTTCTTAAAAGTTATCACAGTCACTAAAATATATTATGTGCATGTCTTTGATATACATAGAAAATAAAAAAAGGCTATAACGTTTCTACGAACTTCAACAAATAGAAATAACAAATCCCTTTTTATGAAAAAAAAGTGTTTGAAATTACGTATATAGTATAATAAATTGAAAAAATAACAAGACCAAACTATCAACTAACAAAGCAAGAAGATAGAAACCAGATTTTAAGACACATAACTATAAAAAAAATGGTGGAAATGTATATTGTACAAATTTAAATAAACGCATGTATTGCAGGAAACAGAGTTATATAGAACTTTAAAATGGAAGAAACCTAAAGAGTCAATGGATTAAAATGGAGATCTATTATGATATCTAAAGCTGTTGCTGAATTGGGACCAGAAAATTAGGGTTAAGTATACTTTATGGATCCACCTACCTCATACAACAGAAATTTTCGACATAATAGAAAAAACAGAGCCATATTGAATGTTAAACTTAAAACTAACACACGTGTTTTTTGCAACAGACAGAAAAATTAAGAAATAAAATAAAATTATGAAAGGAAAGATTTCCTACAAAGAGATGAATATAAAAATAATTGTGTTAGGAAAATCTAAGCAAAAACTTACATGAAAGAATGCTAACCATAAGAAAAGATTATATATATATTCGTAAACTTATTTATCTCTCTTTATATATAAAAGGTTTTCCTGGTGAAGTAATAAATTTATCTCACACACTAGGACAATTGTAAAGAATACTAGTAAGTCCTGTTCAATATTATGGTTACGAATTGACAATAAAAGTGTAATTTTCAATTCAATTAACTACTTTAAGCTCAGCATTACATCATAAATACGGGTCTGAAAATTGAAGGAGCGAATATGTGTTAAAACTACATAATATATGTAAATTACCGTTTTATAATTTCGGCCAATAAGTATGAACAGAGTTGTGTATTTTGTGTATGGAGGAGAGTTGGTCCACACCTTTAGGACCGCGAGACCGCCTTAGTTAATTTTGAAAAAATATTAAGCCATACGCGTAGCCCCAACACGCAGCCTTTGCGACGCATGTGATCCGTCATGTTTAACTATATGTCTCCCTGAGGATTTTATATTTCGTATTGAAATTTTCTTTATGCACATATACAATATGCAAACAAAAATGTTAAACAAGGGATTTTTACATTTGTTATAAAACGTAAGTGTATAAATGGGGAATCCGGTAAAAAATTTAATATTCCCAAATGTCAAATGCTACTGAAATAATTGGTTTCGTTGTTAGATTGTTTTATACATATAATAAAAACAAATCTGGTAACTAAGAACTTTCAAGGCAAATATAATTTAATATTTGCTTGTAAATCCATCAAAGCTTCTCATAAGAAAGTTTTTGCTTAAGTTCCGAATTTGAAATATGCTGAACATATTCCTGAGGTAAAAAACTTCCCAATAGACCAAACCAAGAATTTCTCGATATATGCTAATGAAATAAAGAAATGTATAATTGCATTTGTGTTAGTCTATTCACAGCATTAGCAAAATATGATAAAATTATTGAATACTTTCACACGTCCATTTCACGATATTGTGAACAACGTTCTTCAAAATCTACAAATGCTGTTAATTGAGTTACAGTGTAACAATGTAATGAAAGAATTTTTTTATATCCACATTAAAAAAAATTGCAGTACTTATATTACATCCAAGAGAAGTTCCCACTCAAGATATTTTGTACAATGGTTTGTTAGTACATCAGTATCTAAAAGTGTTTGAGAAACGTTTTGTTTCAAGATGAAATTAACAGAACTCTTTACGTGCTTGATTAACTGATTTGCTTGACGACTAATGTTGAACATATACAAAAATTATGCGAAAGAAATGATAAACAAATATCATATTAATTAAGACTGGAGTTCCAGTTATATTTATTTATAGTATAAAATATTTTTTTTTCATTTTGTATTTGTGTTTTATTGGCTTAAAGGCAAGTTTTTTTTCTTCTAAAATAAGGTCTTCTTTAACTGTATGTGACTTTATCTAGGCCAATCAGATTGAAATGGCTAGGCATGCATGATTACCCTTTTAATTTTCTTAAATCAAACATTTGGAATATGTTTCACAGAAGTTGGATGTTATTTATTTTTAATGAGTAATATGTTTGATATACTTGTATTTATTTATAATATCTAAAAATAACAAACAATTATAATAAGAATTCAAATTTATATAGCTATAAAATTCAAATCATTTTTACAATCTAAGTTCAGTTTTCTATAGAACAGAAATATGCGTATTTTCTATTTCTTATTTATACCGCATCAGATTTCTCTGCCCACATTCTACTAATTTACTGCGCAAGTAATACAAACCCAAATGTAGAATAATGAGGAGTTATCATGGGGTAATTTACCGTGTTACTAAACTCTTACTATATATTGCTTTTTTTTTAAATGTGTTGTAAGATAAACTTAGATATCCCATCCGCTCTAATTACAATTTGCAGTAAAAAAATATTTGGATTTCTTTGGATTTCTTGAGAAAAAGGGAGCGTTCTGTTGTTTTTGTTTCTTTCTATTGTCGTATATAATTCAAATCGTAAATAATTTTCAAAGTTGATATTTCTTACCCCACATCATTATTAAAATTTTATCTCGACATATTGTTTTGATAACTATACTTGTATTTTTATGTAGGTGCTATCGCAATTGCACGCAAATGAGTTACTGCTTACGCTGAAATCTACAGATCTTTTTAAAGTGGTGTTATTTTGAGCGCACGTTGTTATGCAATGTGTAAGAGGAGGATTTGTTAAGTGATTTTGGTTTCAGTATCAGTGTTTTAGGGCGGGTTTCACACGAGGAGACTTTGCCAGTCAAATCCTTTTCTGCCACTACATCTCTAGTGTGAAGAGGGAATCGAGTTCCTTTCACACGCAGACACAGAGAATATAAGGGGAATGACAGACTCATCGGTAAGGTTATTGAGTCCAAAGAAGCCCAGAAGGCTTTCTCCACTTTCAATACAGAAGTGCTGCATCCAAAGTGTAGCTTATTTTTATTGAATCCACTGGTAGGGATGAGAACGTGGCTTTCGAGTGCCTGAGTGAGTGGAATAGAAGAGTGCCAGAGAGTTGACCAAGTATCAAGGGATTTAAGGTGATTTCTATTGAAAACTAGATCCAACTATAACTCTGCTACTCCTGTTTTGTGCAGCACAAGTTGACTCGTGTGAAAGAGCTATGATATACTGTTTCCCTGTTTTTTTTTAATAAATACAGTTCACTTATTTTTCGTGTTTTTTATTTTGTGAAACTTTTGTATCATCCCAACAGACTCCAAACAGTTATTTTGATGGAATGTATTTTTATAATTTTACATTCTAGAATTTTCGTCGAAGTGAGGTTATGTTTAAAGCAAAAATGTAGAGCGTAAGTAGTAAAACAGAAAAGTGCGCCCTGGGGGAAAAAAAAGCTCCCATATTCTTAATCAAAAATATTGCTGCTTGTTTCACATTATTGAATTTTATCTTCATCCTATTTCTTTATTATTTTCTTAAAACCTGTGTTTCTGTCCGCATTCTTGCGTAATAAAATCTCCAGCCACTCTCTTCTTTGCAAATTGAGTTTGTCACGCATTTCGAGATTTCTGATGCTCGGAGAGTATTCTGAATGTAAATCATATAGAAGGTGTACAGAATTCTGAGAAGAAGGCTCAACGGGCAATAGTTTTGCTTCCTCATAAATATGTGAAGCATTTGCCACAAAAAATCAGCCATTGCAGGGATTGATATTTAAATACTTTTTATTTCCTTGGATATCATACAAAAATATTACAGGATCTTAAGCCAACTGTCAATGACAAGTGACTTTGTTATTGTCGATACTTCCGGAGATTTATTCTCGAAACAAATTTAACATTTTGGACAAAATATTTTTCTTGGTTAAGGCATAGTTTGATTTAAGTGGTTACATTAACCCATGAATATCCTGCCAATAGGCGATGGAAAATTTCCATTCGTAAATGTAAAAGTCTGTACATACTCAAAAAATGGCGTAGATAACACTGAAGTGGATTATTGGGCTTTTGAGTCAACTTTTGATGCCACTTTAGACATAAAGCTTATTCAACAAATTGTTGCATTATTAGAAATGAATTATCGTTGTTTTAGGGAGCTCTAACAAAACAACTCAACATATAATGCTAATAATGAAACCATGAACATGCTACAATTATTTTGACTGATTGACTCATTTAAAGAAACCATTCATCAACTTAATCCCAGTGATTTCGACACCACTTTTACTTTACCAATGGAAAATAGCAAAATGTAAGAGACAAAGTAAATGAAAATAATTCCAAGTAATAAATAATCGAAAAATCGTTAGTAACAAAGTGATAATAGAGTTTAATCTAGCATCTTGAAAAGGAATTCTCCATATTTATGCAAAAGAATCTGGTTGAACCTCCAAAACAGCACTAACAATTTTAACATTTATAAATAATGCAAGTTAAATTATTTTTCCTAAGTTATAAAGTGTGCTTTTTTTTCTTTTTATTATAAAATTAGTTGCTGTAAAGTTTTTGTACTACAAATTCCCTAATAATTATTACAATAAATTTTAAGAGCACCTGGTAGTATACATTATGTGTCATTGAAAATAGCACACAAAGAAAATGTCCAGAAAATAGAGAAACTATGCCAACAGATAGACAACAACAAATATTGCTCTTTTTGAAACGATAGTTGTAACACCCTTGAAAAGAGCACGTTCTGGGGGTTGTAGAACCACCTCAAATGGTGAATACGAAACACGTGTAGATACAGAGTCTATATATATATATATATATATATATATATATATATATATAAAGAGTATGAAAGGTATCCTGAGGGATGTCTTTACATACCCTGACAACTATTTTTCCCAGTATTGCATCAGAACACGTATGTAGCAGTAAATGCAGCGGTTTCCATTCACAGCCCAGAGATGCTCTATTTGTAATATATCAAAGAAGAATGGTGTTGTATGTCTTTTAGATCATTTTAGATGTTGTAAGCAATGTTAGGTCGGGTGATATCTTGCAAGTGAAAGCTGAATTACTGCCGAACGTATATTATCCAGATATTTTTGGATGTATATTATTGGAAGTTATAGTACAATGAAGACTAACCAGTAGCCTGCAAATGTATGCGATAGC
Source organism: Trichonephila clavata (assembly GCA_019973975.1). Classification (NCBI taxonomy): domain Eukaryota; kingdom Metazoa; phylum Arthropoda; class Arachnida; order Araneae; family Nephilidae; genus Trichonephila; species Trichonephila clavata. The sequence goes on from BMAO01015991.1 coordinate 51,838, forward strand.
ACCCTAATCCATGATTTTGTGTTGTCTCATGATGACATGTTCCTCAGTTGCAGCTGGATTGGGCTACTCACAGCTTCGGCGACTGTCATCAGACCAATGGAAGCGTAGTTTTTGTCTAAGGATACGTCCCTGGACCTTTCGTATTCCACTTTGATTTAGTCTCACCCCATCATAAACGGAGTCGACTGTGCTAGTAGGAAGGTGAAGGGCAGTCTTCTTCAATGAACGCCAGGAGTGTAGATCCTTAACAACCAATCGACGGTAAAATGTCTTGGGTAATTTTTGATGGCATTCTATCCATGTTGAACAATAAAGACATAAGATGATCTTGGGAACCCTTGTGAGGACTCCTCACTTGTCATCAATGGATGCGTAGATCTGCGCATGCTGTTGTTATTCTCAGCACCTTGGCGTCTCTCAAACAGTATACATTTCTTTCTTTAAACCATTTTTGCCAAAATTGCATTTAACTAAATCGCATGTCATCTGTGGAGGATATAAACTAGACACTAATAAACCAATCAATTTTCCATGAAACCAGCACCCCCTTTCAAAAATTTCTTACTCTATCTGCCTCGGCTGCCAATATACGGTATTGCACGTTTCTTCAGGGACAAGAAAACCAAACTTACTGGAAAAAATATAGCTAAAAATATTGCCCACTAACTATAACTAATATTGCATAAAGAAAGGAATATGCATGTCTCATCCCATATACCTTACTCAATGTGTGTATGTCATTTCCATTACAAGTCATGATGCTTCCATCCTCAAATATGCATAGTTTTTTGGTTAGATTTTCAACGGTATGCACAGTATTTTCCTCTCGCATTGACTGAAATTGCCATATGTGAATTTGAGAAGTAAACCGTAAGGTAAAACAATTTAAGCTAGAAATAAAAAGTAATGCCAAATTGATTATAAAAATAAAAGTTGAAATATCAGACTGGTTCTAAATTATAAAATTAAATTGGAGTAATCGCAACATGCACAACAACAACGGAGAACATAGCTTTTATTCAATGCAATCATTTAATTTTTTTAAAGTTTAAATTTCTTTTTACAAGAATATTGGGGTTATGATGGATTAAAATATGTAAATTAGTTTTTACTACGCTAATTACATTAAAATTAAAAGTTTGCTTTTCATTTGGCCAGCACTCTCAAATTCCATGAATGAAGAATTTGAGACACAACTAAGCTAACACAATACTACATCAGCACAATTCAACACCCATAATGTTTCTTTTTGTTTTGTTTTCTTAAAAAAAACATTAAGCTGGAAACAACACTTACATAATGAAAAAGGGATTTTACTTTGGGATACTTTATATTTAAAACACGCCTATATATAAAAATTCTGTTTCTTGAAATATTTAAAATTTTCTTTAAAAAATTAGTTTTATATTCCAATGGTAAATGTTTAATAAATTATTTTGCATAGTTTTAATTATTATAAAATGATTGTTTTAATCAAAATTATAATGTTATATAAAGTTTTAAATACATATAAATATTAACTCAGTTTTTTTTTTAAAAAAAACATGCATTTTCCCGAATACTAGAGTCGTACTTTTGAGCAAAACAAAAGTTGTACTGCATTCATCTGAAGGAAAACTCAAATGCACATGATAAAAACTATAAGTTAAAGTTTAGAGAACATCATTTTAAGATAAATACTTCCAAAAAGAAATTTTCTTACGCAATTCTGGTATCGATTACAAAATTCTAAAGTAGTTTACAGAAAAAAGAAGGGAAAATATCACGAATTCCAAAAAGTCTTTAGAAAATCAAAGACGTCTCCCAAAATCTTCCAAATAAGAGGATTTCTGAAATAATTCTCTGCTCACCAAACTTCTGAAATTCTGCCAGCTTTGAATTCTATCGTTCCGAGGCATAAACACGTTGGAGGGAAATTTTGTTGCATGAAAATATGCTTCTAGAAGAACTACTTGGGAAAAGTTTTATTGCTCAAATAGAATTTCTTAAAGGGATGACTGGACCTTTTTACAGCCTTTCGTCTATTGCTATAAAATGATAATCATTGCAGCTTCAGTCATTTTAAACATTATTTGAGCACTCATTGTTAGAATATTGAGTAGGACATTGCAATATGTATAATCAATAAAACAAAAAAAAATATGAGTAAAAAGTGTCTCTAGTCGAATTTTTAAAACTTGTGATTGGGTATTTATTTCCTTATTTTTTTCTTCTTTGCTTTGCTATCAAAGAATCTTTCTTGCAGTTTTTCTAAAGTAGGAACATTATGCAAATGAGAGCTCATTATTACTTTACAAGAAATGAAATTTTTTCTACTCATAATTACAAAAAATGAGTTAAGTACTGTATCTTACTTTAGTGATAATGAATATAAATATTCATTAGTTTAATTTTTCTCTTTGTAGATATATATTATCAACATAGAGATATGAGGAATAAAAAATCTTAAAGCTTTATTAAACAAAAATCTTTCTACTAACATTTATAAGTAAAAAATGCATATTATTTTTATAAAAAGATATGCATTAGCTACCGTGTTTAGCATTTTAAATGAGGTATACATAAAGATGTATATTTTATGTAAAAAGTTTAAGGAATATACTCGTAGATAATAATATTTTTTCACTATCATTTAAGTATTTTATAAGTGTGTAAAGTCCTTTCTTGTGAAATCCCCTCTCTTAACTACACCATCTATACAAAGTATATAGTCTTAGTCTTTGAAAGTATCGATAAAATCGCGTTCTTTATAAAATAAATTTACATTAATTAAAGATTATATTTCGAAAAATATACTGCGACTTTATCGTTAGAATAAAAAAGTTATATTTAAAATATCATTTCTTTTAAATTCAAATGGAATATTTTTTTAAAATATATCATAAACTACTGATTTATATTTCTTTTAAGAATACGAAGGGAAACCCAAGGTTAACCGAAATCGTAGTGTTACACCCGTGTGCTTTGTAGTTAGTTATGAGTTGTGAAGTCAGATGTTGTCAGTTGGAAGGTCTCTTGCGACCGTAAGTGAAACTGTGTCAGTTTAAGTTAAGGTGATTGTTTTTGGTTCCTGCACCAACCCTTTGGATATTTTTAAAATTGCTACCCGCAAAGAACAAACGTTGTGTGAGACATTTTGCTTTCTGTTGGAAACACTGCAGCCGATACAATTGGGAAGCTTGACAAACCTTTATTGGCGATGCCTTGGGAAAATACCATGTCCACAAATGGTTTTTCGCTTTAAAATCTGGCAATATGTCAAATGAAGACATACCACGCCTAGGGCATCTTTCGACAAGAAGAAATTAAAGGAAACTGCCAAAATCAAATGTGTAATCTTTAAAAAAATCTTTGAAAGATCATTGACCAAATTTCTAAGGAAATGAACATATCTTGGGGCAGGACAAAGATCCAGCCCTCACAGCTTTGATGGTTCGACTGTTTTTGAGAAACAACCTCATAGTGCTTGTGCCTCATCCTCTTTACTGACCCCTTCTTGTTCAGTCAGACTTTTTTTGTTCCCACGGACAAAGAGAAATTTGAATGGAAACAGATTGAGTGATGTGGATGAAGTCGCCGTAATGGCTTTGAACAGTATCCTGCTTCAAGAGCTTAAAACCAGTTTGAGCAGCGATAAGGTAGAGTTCAGTAAAAATGTAAAGTAAAAAAAAAAATTCGGTTACTTTTGAGTCTCTCTTCGTATAATTTAAGACTTTTCTTTGATTAGTGTAATTATATAGCTTTTTTAAAAATTTTCTTTAGAAATTTAATTTTTTAATTAATTCACTGTACTATTTTTAGTTCATTCAATAAATCATATTGAATATTAACAGGTGTATATATGTGTAAATATCATAATGCTACAATTCAAAAATGTTTAATTGAATTAAAACTATTATTACCATTTATTAGAAGTATAAATTTGTGATATAAAAGCAATAAATACCACTTTTTATTCAGCATAAATGATTTACTAAAAATCATCTCAAATTCTAAACAATCCATGTTCATTTTCGGTATTGTAATACGCAACATGTTTTTCTTATTTTAAAAGTCTTTGATTAAGGGTTAAAGCTTATAATCTTTAAATTTTCAATTAGAATTAGAAATTAAATCTAACTTATAAACTATTGAAAATCCATACTTCTTTTTGCACTTCTTACTGAGCTTTCTACCACAATGAATAAGAAAATTGACGAAAAGAGGTAAAAAAAATTTTTTTTTTCAATGTATCTTTGGAAAAATGCTGATTTTTTGTTTCTAATGCAATTATTTCTAGCTAAATGAGGATTCGCCACCCATGTTATTGTGTTGGTATGCATTTAAAGTAAATTTTTAGAAATTGCAAATTTCTTAAGGGTGTACAATTTAAGGTATCCGAATACATTCGTAATCGTGATTTTGTAAAAGCGTACAAACGAATATAGCTTTTTTTATTAACTAGTTTTACTTAGGTTAAAATACACGTATAAAATAGTTTTAAAAATTATTGTACTGTAAAGAATTACTTAATTTTTTTTTTGTACAAAAAATGAGCATAGAATTTAATATTTGGAAAACATTTCCCTTTTATGAAAAATACTTCTATAATAATAATAATGTTTTGCCTATATATATAACTCTGACCTCTGTATAGAGCCTGAGCTAGGATTTTTGAAATATAAAATTTAGAAGTGGATTTATCCATATTTTAATACATCAGAGCTTAAAAATTTTAACAAAAGAACACCAATTATTATTTGATTTGGTACTAACTTTGAAAATAATTTGAATTTTTCAAGAATCCTAGTTCAAGCTCTTTGGAGAAATCTTAGATATATATAAGCTGAATATGTTTACTATAGAAGTATTTTTATAAAAGGGCTAATGTTTTCAAAATAAGTAATTATGTGTTCATTTTTTGACACAATATTGCATTAAAATTATTTTATATTGCAATAATATTCTTAAAACAATTTTATGCGAGTACTCTAATCTATAAAAAAATTAACACTAAATATTAAAAAAAGTATTCGTTTGTACACTTTTGAAAAATCACGGTTCCGAACTTAGTCGAATGCCTTAAAGTTAACAGAACAAATTTGAAAAAAAAAATGTTTAAAACATTGTACCCATATTAATTTTTATTAAGAAAGTGTTCTCAAGTGCTTTAAATTTAAATTTAAACTAAATTGCTATCGTTAAATTATGAAAAACAATGATATATATATATATATATATATATATATATATATATATATATAAAATACGAGTTGTGGAACATTCAAATTTTTTCAAAAGTTTATTACTTTAACCTTGCGAAAATGGGAAAATGCTAAGAATAAAATGTCCGCCTTAAGCGACTGGAAAACTAACTATTCTAAGTCAACGAGACAATTCAAATTATGTTAAATCATTAATGTTTACGCATTAATTGAAACATTTAAAATCAATTACAGACGAAATTCCTCGAGGGGAATTGTAAGGCTAGATGATTGCTCCATGAAACGTAGTCTAAGACAGAAATGGAAACATTTCCACGTTTGAAATCTGCATTAAGTGGTGTATAATTTAACAAGATGGCCTTCGAGACCCTTCATTTTAATTTATATCCTAATGAGCATCAATTTCTGGGATTGTAATTATTAATTTATATGCAAAAGTACAAATAAATTTATCAAATATTAACCATAATGAACCGTATGAACCTATACTTTCAGGATATGATATATTATTCTTTTGAAATAGTGTATGCTATATCCTAGATATATATTTTATTATTGCTCAGAAATCTCAAATCTACCAAATATATCGTTTCAGCTGCGTTTTTCAACAAAGGTTTGATTCCCCCCCCCCCCCTGCCGGTGAAGAAAAGGAATCGCGTGCGTAATTTCCGATTAGTTACATGCTTTGGTAGCTGACCTTTAAAAAGCTATTAGAATTTTTTTGGAAGTTTTCAATCACAAATCTCGTCTTAATATATAAGTAAATTAAGTCATAAAAATATTAAAAGTTCAATGGGGATCAAATGAAATATTGTTTTTCTATTATTTATGGTCACTAAACTGTATAGATTTTCTCAATGAATCTATATTTCTTTTAAATATGCTTGTCTTATAACAATGATCAATTGAGTATTTATTATCAAATCCATCTTAATAATATATGCATACATAGCCTGAGCTATATATATAAAATTAGTGATAATAATAATTATATATATATATATATATATATATATATATATATATATTTCAATAATAACGTAGTGGAGGCCGATTTCTTGTTGGTTATTCGTATGTAGTTTTGCCGAGGGGGATTTCTTGATACACAGATAATTACTACTACTTTGGTTTAATCTTCTATTATTCATTGTCACAGGCTAATAAGAGTTCAGTATATGTGAAATATCTAACTAATACGGACTCCCACAAACACACAGCAGAGGCAACAATTAGCAGCGAAAAATTACATGATGAACACAAAGACAAAGTGCAAAAAGAAAGCGCACCCACTGCTATGAGTTTTTATTCTGGTGGTGAAGGTCGTACTACTCCTTTCTAACGGGAGTCATGATTGGTTACAAACACTCGCCAGCAGTTGGATTAAGTTTAAGGTTTTCACAGTCTCGTACCAAAGAATAGTTTATTGGAGTTAATTTAAAAAGTCCTAGAGGGAGTCATTACATATATATATATTATTAATAGCTTACATTTATGCGGTACTACTATTACTTACTTTTGTGTTGGCGGGAAACATTAACTAGTTGTTGTATTCACGTGGTAAGGTTTTTATTATCTTGCAGTTTTTAATACAGATATTTTAAACTCTAAACTAGTGAGCAGTCTATTATATGTTATAGTAATATATTACGAAGCAAACAATTATAGGATTAATTTCTTAAGCTTTGGTGGTATTCAATTTTATAAAAAATTTTATACGCCTTCAAAATATTTACAAATGTTTTGACAATTTTAGATTTTTTAAAGTTGTGTTTTAATATTAATTAAATGTCGGTGACAAACTTATGTTGTAAATCTTCTACATTAAAAAAAAAACTATTCACATTATTTTTTTTAAAAAAAAGAGATACTCTATTTTATGCGGAAATGTAAGGAAATATACTTTTATAAATAAAGAAAGGAAAGAGGTTCATTTTAATACGGTTTGTTCTACTATGATTTTTATATTTGAACAATTATTTTCCTTATTTAAAAATAATTAAGAAATTCATCGAAATTTATATGCAAACAATAAATAATGTATTTTTGATAGTTTTGTCATATATAAAAGTTGTTATTAAAATATTTCTGTAAATTAAATGTTTGTGAGTACGTCTCCATGAACAAAAATTTGTTTAATAGGTAAAGAATTAATTAAATGTTTATTCCTTTATTAATACATGCAAAGGAAAATAATCATTTTAGTTAGTATACTTTATACTAAACTTCGCGCTTTCAGTTAATATTTCAGCCTGTAAGACAAGAGTAATAATCTAAAACGTAAATGAAATATTTCATGCTTACATTTGTAATAACAATACACATCGAAATTCGAGGCATAATGTTCCAGTGCTGCTTCAAAATGACCAGATCATATCCAGTGCTTGATGTGACCACAAAGCAACTATCTAGGATATTTATGCAACAGTAAATGCACTAGTTTTCGGCTTTTGGCGGCTGACACAATTTGACTACGTAACAGGAAAGCTCTCAACATAGGTTTCTCTTCTGTATAATTTGCTATCGAAATTTCAGAATTTAGCTCGCAGCATTTCCTTGATGATGAAATGCTTAAAATGATGCTTGTTGGAATATTTTAATGAAAAATATGTGGTCGATATAGCTAATGATGATACTTTCATATAATTTATCTGCAGGATATTATGTACCTTTATTAGACAGCGATTGTAGACAAAATGTGAGATTTATTTAAACATATAATGTAACTATCAGTTTTTAGATAGAAAATAAATTGTGGAAGTAATGTTAAGTAACACTCTATTAAAAATTATCTATTTCACACACAATTTTATATCATAGATATTTTATTTAAATCATTTTTGGATTGAAAACACCTTTACTACATGTCGACGCACGTAATCTATTTTTTTAATGTGTGAATAGTATTAAAGTTCTAGTTCATTTATAATTTGAAGCGAAATTTTTATTTAGTTATAAATATTACAAAATTAATGATTTTAAAATATTAGATATTGTTTGACATGTAATTAGCTATTAAATTTCTTCAACCCATACTAATTAATTAATATTTTAATGTTTATTAAATGTTAATGATTATAGATAGTGTTATTGGTTAACTTCCTTTAAAAAATAACTGATTTTTAGACCATTTAATAATTTTTCCTTTTATTCTTTCTCCTTTTTCAAAAGAAATATTTTTATATATTTAATTTTTGTAAATTATTTTCATATTTTGTATGCTTTTGGTGATGATTATCTTAAATAATACATTTATGAAGAGTAATATCAAGAAATATAGATAAATTAATTTCTTTTTGCTGGTACTTTACATTAATATAAGCTGATTGGTTTGAGATACTCATAAATTATGATGATTTAGATTTTTTTTTTAAATTACTTTAAATACTTTAAAATAATTTACATTTCTTCTAACTGTAATTTCTGTATTAAAATTTTATTTCAACCTAGTGATATAAAAAAAAATTAAGGTAAGTCTGACACTTTATAACTTTAAATCTGTAATTTTAGCCGTAAGCCTAGAATGTGTTGATAAATACGTCTAGATAATACGTCGTATTGTATAGTTTTACTATTTTCGTTATTAATGTTTTATTTTAAGTAAGATTTAAAATTATTTTAAATTAAGTGTATACACTCGTGTGCAAAATTAAGAACATTTTTCTCATTATGTCAAATTTTTCAAAAACAATTAGACAGTTTTTAATTCAATTTTCACAAAAAAAGAGATATTATTCAAAAGTCATTTCATACATGTATGATTATCTGTACAGTTCTCAGTACAATTTTATCTGAAATGAAAATGTAATATTGCGTGACGACACACTAGATAGGAGATAATTATAGAATCCTTCTAACAGGTGATTCCACTCCTGCAGCACGGCAGTATTAGATTCGCTATGGTTTGGGAAAAGGAATTACGAGATGCAATTGCTCTCTTAAGAGCGTCCTAGACATGCTCTATAGCAGGGGTTGGTAACTATTTAGCTGTGGCCTGACAAACCAATCTGTAAATATGAATCAGTGTGCCACATAGTAGGGCCTTTTTGAAACAATTCGATTCCCGCGATAATGCATGCCGAGTTTGATAACAGAGGTCAAAATATAAATTTACAGTTATATGATTTATAAATTTTGCATCACATCTAAACATATTTCTTAACATAAAAATAAACAGCGTAAAACATAACTATTAAAAATTTAAAAAATTTAAATTGTACACATAGTTATGTATTCTTAATCAAATTTATTAAAATAAAAGAAATAGACAACATAAAAAAATATTTCATTCCATTCTTATTCGGTCAAAAGATAAATAAAAATTTTAATGTCAACCTAATGATTGCATCGCTCTACTTTCATATCGCAAAATCTAGGGTGTGATTTGAGACTTTCAATTAGACACGATTCTGAGCATTCAGTTGTTAAACAATATCTTTGCGGAGTCGAAATGTTTTTCATAAGACGAAAGACTTTCTTTTATATATAGAACAAAACTCGGAAAGCAGAGTACATGCAATGTTCTCTATTCAAACTATTAAATCTCTTCAGTTTTGCATTCAATAATTCACAAATATAAATAATGGAATACAAATTAATAAATTATTTTTAGAGTTATCTTTCAGATTGTTTTGTGATTCCACAAATGTTCATAATTCTGGAGATGTTTGTCAAATAAGGGCCATTACAATTTTATCATCCGCTCAAAATTTGACACATTTTTTGAGTAGCGCAGAGTGCCACTGAGAATACCACGTGCCTCATGTGCACCATCTAACCCCTGCTCTATAAGGTTAGATCAGGAGTTCCAGTCAGCCAATCCATTCAGCAAGTATCTTCACTTCCCAAGTAATCGTCATCCAGCTTTGTCTTAAGTGTCCGGTGCTGTTGCTCTTATAACCAGAAACTCAGAACTAATTGCATCCTTGAAATTCGAATAACATGCTCTAAGATATCTTCTCTATTCCTCATAGCAGCTAATAAGCCATGATAAACGCATGTAGTATCATACAGTCATATAACATAATATGGACCCAAACCATTACATCTCTACCACCATAATTATTGTTTATCTTGATGAGGAAAAAAGGTGTCGCGTGTATACTATGTTCTTTCTAGATGTTCTTTCTATGAAACAGTGTTTAGGCTGAATTTCGATTAATTTGTAAAAAGGGTGGTTCAAGACGCGTATACCGGCACCACTTGCGTGCTCTCTTGTTTTTTACAGTGAAAGGGACGCAAAGAACGTGTTTCCTATAATATGGCTTTATAGACCATGTACCTCTGGTTTCATTAGCAGCATACAGCTCTCGTGAGAAACTTCAGCATTCTTGTGCTACTGCATTCTCTTTTGTCGTAGCCTGTTTTTGGTCGATCTTGCCCAGGCTTATTGGTTTATCATATTTTAGCTTATTAGTACGAATGGTTTTCTCATTAATAAATGATAATTGTGTCAAAAACCTAATCATTTATTTATTATAATGTGAAATGAGCACATAAATATTTCATTTAGGAAAAATCAGTAATAATTCACTTAAATTTTTGCTCGGAGAATTTTAATCTCTTAACTGTAAAAGAAAAGTTACGAAATTCACACTTCATTACCACCGTTGTTTTCACACGTGCGCATTGGTAAGATTTTTATAAGGGGGGGGGGTATTTTTTCACCTACAAATTGTTTACTTTCACTTTAAAAAAGAAAGGAAAGGATAAAATGGAAATGAAGGATGTAATCGCTAGTGTTACAATATAATAAAAAATAAAGTATAACTTAATCTGTTCTGTGATATATCCTGAAACATGGTTGAATACATAAACCAGCATCACATGCATTGTATTCGTACAAAAAACTAAAAAAGCTCCTATTATACACAGTCAGAAAAACTGACAGTAAATGAAGAATAAAAAAGTGTACACTCAAACTAAAAACATGAAAAACTGCTTAGCTATGAATTTAATCATTCCTGGAATATAGTCTTTCAACTCCCTTTTCCATCCCTTCTCCGAAATAAGTAGACTGTCTATGCCATTTTATTGTATTCCGAAGCCGTGGGACTAGTTTTAAACAGAGCAGCACAATGCAAAAAATCCTGCTTCGGAAGGGCGAGTATACAAGTCCGGGGCACTAAACGCACTAGCTCAGCAGGTGATGTATACACCCCCGCAACACTTAAGGGTTTAATTCATAATGTTCTTGAGTCCTTCAAGACTTCCCATGACAATCTAGTTTACCTGCCTAATGGGAAATAGTCATATACTTATATTCCGAAAACAGAAACTTCAGCTTTTTAAAATCAGGTTGATGCAATCTTGCATCGACCGCCTTTGCGAACCAATGAGAAAAGCATTAACCAGAAATCATATGATTTTTAACAATTTCTAGTTGACCAGGACTACAAATAGACGGCATCTTAGGATCGAACGTAGGCTGCTTTTGTGAACATCATGAAACCACGCGTGTTAATGCAAAAAAATGTTTGTGCGTGTAGATTTTAAAGAAACAAGCCGACTTATCCCTCAATGACTGCATCAAATAAAGGTAATTACCATCCAACAAAATGATATATTATAAGTTAAAAACATCTTAACTCATGCCAAAGAATTGTACATTTATCTATCTATATATATTTTAAACCACACTTCGTAAAATTTGCTTAGATAAAATGTTTTGGAAGTAAAGAAAATTTAAGTTCTTGCCGAGTTTGAGTTCTGAGATATTTGTATTGTAAAATATAAACTGACTTTTTAATGTTTATTTATATCTAAATAAAACATTCCATGTTTTGCCCATTTCTTTTCTACAGCTGTCGTATTAAAAAGTTGATATTCCCAAGAATTGCAAAAACGATTCTACGTGTATTGTATTTATTGATCGTAAGTAAGATTGAGGCTTTTGTATTTTGCAAATCAATGTTTAATTTTAAAATTTATATTGTAAGATAAGTTATTTTGTGAAAAAAATGTATGCTATTTCATTTATGTAAGCACTCTTCTACTTAACTAAAACTCATCGATTGCCAAAGAAAAGTTGCACAATTCACTCCCTAGTGCCACCATTTTTCTAAAAGGCGAACGTAGCTATTTGCTGTATTAAGGGGAAGAAATACATAAGTAGGTAAATCCGTCACAAACGTTGTCAAGGTCATTGTATTGCATTCCAAAGCCTTCAGAATTGTTTTACAGATAGTAAAGAAAAAGCAAATGTCCGTAATTTGAAAAGGCCTATATATACACATATGCCAAGGACAGTTAACGCACCGTCTGAGCAAAGCGTATATATATATATATATATATATATATATATATATATGCCTGCAGCTGTTAAGGGGTTAAGGATTGTTCTTGTTATAGTTCGGCACATATCCACAAGTAGACGATGTTGCCTAGTAGTTATGGTAAAAACTCGTGCGGGCTTATTTTTGCGGTCTTCAATCTTCCTAGTATTGTTTCAACTAAAGTCTCAACTTGTATATGTATTGATAAACGCCAAGTATTGCTGCGTACAAAATGATTACTTTGGCGTGTTAGAGAAGTTTGAAGAATGCACTGCCAGCTCAGGTATCACCCACATCACTTGACCGTTGTTGGAATTTACGAAGTTTGCCTTCATTATCCTTCGCACTGCTTCAAATTGGAATGCAAAGTACAAGCCCGCAATTAATATTACAACTGAAAATTACTTTTTGCTTTTGAATAACTCATTCTTTTTTCGAAAAAGATTTAACTGTTTCGTTTGTTTATGTTTGAATGTATACGAATTTGATTAGAAATAAGAAACATTTTTTTTCTCCCTATCTTGACCACATGCCTTTTTTTAGATATTTTTTTTTAAAAAAAATCGCTTAACTTATCTATACTTAATTTTAAAAAAATTTAACCATTAGTGATTTTTGAAATGCACATAAAATTTCGATTGAAAAAAAAATCAAATGTTACGTTAACTAAATTTTATAATTTTTAGTTTCCTTTTTTCTTTTTGCTCTCTTCTTTTTAGTTTACAGATTTAATTTAAAGTTATCTCAAGGATCGATGAGAGAGAAATTACAGTATGCTTTCTTTTTGCCTTAATGCTTCGATAACTCAAAATTTAAGAAAATTGGAATACGCGATTTTTTTCTTGTGTGCAGAATCTTTTTTAATAGTGTTTTGAAAGAAGGCGCAGATAGCTAAGTACTTTAAAATAATTATAAACTTCCCAAAATATTCTTAGGTAGGTAACGAATGCATTATAAAATAAATAACTTTCTTAAACACGATTCTTCTAAAATAAAAATGGGGGGGGGGAAGTGTCGTATAAATTGATACATTGTAATTAAATTTAGCAAGAGGTTTCTTGTTTTAATGCATTGTTTATTTATTAAGGTCTCATTCTAAAGAAATATGAGAGTTATAGCTGAAAGATCTTTAAATCTGAGTCTTGGTCATTGATTAGAAATAATCCTAATTTCCAAACTTCCACACCAAGTCGAAGTGAGGATCTGAACCTCAACAGATTTAACGTACACCAATCCTTCTGCATGGCTTGAGTGAGTGAAAATTAATGTCGTACGGTTCAGCTAATTGAGGGCGTTTGGTGACGGATCTCGTAATTTCGAACCACGGACAAGTTTTGAGGGATGAGTTATGCTATCCCTTAAAGTGAGAGGATCGGAAGGAAGATTAATCTTAGTCAATATTACTTCAATTTATTCTCAAATACGAACAACACAAAGTTTGTTAACCAAAGTTAAGAGGTACATCTAAATACAAAATATGGAAGACAATAGCGAGACGGGAGAGATACGAGTAGACTTTGAATAAACAGATCACTTATGTCTAGGCAATACATTCTAATTCTTAGCGATCACATCTAATTTGATCACTAATTGACAAATCGTCAACTTTAATATTACAATAATCAGCTACGAAGTACCCACGCCTCACCTCACGTTTAATCAATCACTGCTAGCCGTAGCAGTCTAAAACTTCTAACCTCTCTCTTTCTAACTCGAAAGTTGTATCTTTATATACAAGTCTTAATTCGCTTACTCTCATCATCGGAGGAAGGCTTTCAAGACCCATTTTTTACCAAGAGGATTGTTAGCTAGAAAAATCCGAACAGACCTGGGACAATGTGTTGAGGACGACACCTATTTGACACCCCTTCTCTACTAACTAACACGCAATGCCAACGAAAGGACATTTGAGCATCGGCATATTTAACGTGCATCGGTCTCATCTGCACTGCTGGTATTCAGCCGTACTAGTTCGAACTCGTGACATGTCGGTCACTATTATCTTGACCTCTAGACTACCACAGCAACCTCTTTGCATGGCAGTTCTCTAATTATATCGGAACTCGATTTCACGAGAAAAACAACCCCAATTAAAAACCGCGGCTATGAACATGCGGATACTAAGCTCAATTTTTGTTAAGTAGACTGTTTAAGAATTCTATGAATAACACATGAGTTTCATTTTAGATACCAAATGTTATTTGTCCATTTATAAATCAAAGTAACTAAAATAATCGAATATTGTAATCAGAAATCTCTAGTATTCCGATTATTAAAAATTGGTACCTACGCACATTGTTGACGGGTGATTTTTGTAGACACTGACGCGAACGACAAATTTTATTGACTTTCGTGTTTGTCCCATTAAAATTATCATTGTGAGAAAATTTGTCATGATACAGTAGGTAACTTCTGCATAAAATATTATCATATTTAAAAAAAAAATATTTTAATTATTCTGAGATAAGCAAGTTGAAAAATTCATTAATTGTGATATTTCTCTTACACTTGTTAGTTATTACTTTCAATAATTACACCTGGAATATGTGAAAATTTTTCTAAGTTTCCTATATATATATATATATATATAATCTTTCTTTCAGTCTAATCTAGAGCATTCTTCAGCATCGTGGACTTTATCAACACTTTCATTTTTACTAACAATCAATAATTTTTTTTTTGTCGTTTTGATGGTCTGATATTTATATCATCTAAATCAGTTCATATTCTGAAAAACTAACATCTTCACATCTTCTGTATCACTATCATAGACATAGTCTGGACTGTCAGATAAATTGTCTAGGTCGAATTCACTGAAAAAAATATCTTTCATTCAAACTTCGCAATGTGCAATTTTTGTTTTTAAATTAAACGGAAGTGATCAATTAAATACGCAATGCAAACAACGCTGTAGGTGAAAACCTTTCGGCCAAATTGAAGCGCAAGCAATAAGTCTGATTATTGTACAGGGTGAGTGATAAAGAAGTATACACTTTCCAGATGCTGTAAGGCAATAAAAAGCCAAAGACACTCCTCAATTCAGAGTACCATAAGGTAGACATACTATTAAAGTTTGTGTCTCACATCCATTACAGATAATACTTTGCAATAACTTGCGTGTCATGTGACTTGTCAGTAGAAATGACGACGTCTGCAGTGGAGAAAGCTTTTTAGTTTGTGTTCTTAAATTTAGCAAAACGGATCCGTAACTGCTGTGCAATGGTATTTATCGCGATACGGAAAAGAGCATTTAGCAAGAAAACCTATCGGTCAGTGTCATGAAAAACTTAAATCTACTGGTTGTTTGTCAAAAAAAAATCTTGATGAATGACTATATCGCAAAAAGTCGCCAATAGTGTTTGAACCACCATTCAATGAAGCCATTTTTTGGATATGTTAACTCTTTAAATGATGCCACAGTTACCGGACTATTAATTCTCTAATTGTTTGTTCACCACCACACTAGTCGGCCTACATCCAATAATTCTTCTTTGAAAATCTTCCTCATATATAGATTGGACGAGTCACGGACTACAGCAAGCCACTAACTCAATGATCAACTGAAAGTCCTGACTTACCACCTTTGATTTCTTCCTGCAAGGGCACTTAAAGATTCTCGTTCCTTTCCTTCTGTTGATCTAGCAGAGTCGAAATAGTGTATCACTGCCACTTTTGATGGACTCGATTCAGATATCTAAACACGTGTTTGGGTTGAAGTGGATTACTGACTCAATTTGTATCGCGTGATGTAGGGTTCACACATAGTACACCTCTGAATGTCTCCCTAACCAAACTTAAAATTACCTATACAATTTTTTTGCAGGTAAATTGTAATATCTTAAATTGTTCTTAATTTTAGCGCATTGAAACTGTATACTACTGTATAAATCACCCTGGGAAATTTGGAAGGCAGGAACGTGTACCAATTCAATCTTCTTCTCGCGATATGGTTGGATATAAGATATTTCTTCTGATAGCGAACACAACAGTAATTCAAACCATATGAAGGTATAATAGGCTTTGTTGATCTACAAAACTAAAAACCATGCAGTCAAGACATATTAAATACTAAGAAATAAAATCAGTATCTTCGAATATCTTCTTTCATTAGATCTCTTAAAGACAGCAAAATAATTAAGAATTTTCAAGACAGGTGCTTAACTCGGCTATTTTAATTAAGATCTCTTTCAATTTTTATCTGGTAGATTTAAGTTGTTTTATTCATGAAATCAACACGTATTCTTTTGAACACATTTCAATGTTTTCAGCATTTTGTCTTTGCATTATAAAAAAATTATTTTATGTCAATTTAGAATATTAGTCCAATTTTTATGAAAAGTCTACTTTAAATCAAATGGATTTTGAGTATCATTTTGCTGTGGGTTATCGTCAATTATTCTCGGATATTTAGTGTAAAATAACTTGAATTTGGCTGTACTTGAAAGCATTTTTGAAAAAAAAAGGAAACAAGCGTGTGTATTTTAAGCATAATTAAAATCTCAATAAAATGGTATAAATGATAATTTTATCTAATATCTGTGTGTGTGTGTGTCACACTCTCTCTCTAATCAAATTTGCTATGTTACGTCAAACAAAATGTATCTGCGTCTAGATTTAGGTGCAAAAAAGAATAAAACGACGAGAATAATCTGTTGAAAATAAGGAGGGATAAAAATAGAGAAAGATAGCTGGAATCTGAAGGCATGTCATTCGTGTTGATGAGGAACAAATACCCATGGGAGGAAGAAAATATCTTTCGAGTATCTGATGTCGTAAAAAAGATACGCGTATGAGAGTTACAAATTATGGATGTTACAAAGTTGTGCTACTAGCTCAGATTTCACCCATATTATTTGAAATAAATAACTGAAATTCAAAAGGGTTGCTGAAGTTTGTTGGTTAAGGTCCCAGTTATTACTCCTGACGTCGCAAAGGTATAATCACCCATCTGAATTATTTCCTTTTCTGTAATGAATTCAATAACAGTGTAATCATGCCCTCAGGCTCGTGGCCAATGTTGGTGTAATTACGCAGCAGGTACTAGTATGAATGTCATTAACGGCCAGTATCATAGCGGGACCGATGTACGTTAAATCTATCGAAGCCTCAAAGTCCTCATTACGGTGTGGTATGAAAATTTAGAAAGTGGAATAGCCAATTCGTTTGTCAATATCTTCGCTTGTCTGTAATTCAGAATGTCGAGGTTTATCATCAATAGCACCCGCGTTGTTATAAAGGGTGATATTAATGCCTAGTCAATCTATCACATTCCGTAACATAACCAATCCCGTCAATAGGAACTGCTGGGCGCTAAGATAAAGTGGGTGACAAAATCTTCTCATGACATGACAGCTTTGAAATCTGAGTGAATTGACCATTTCAGTGGGATTTAGGTCATTTGAGATTGATTCACATATAAGATGTTTGTCATTAGCAGCAAACTTCATGTAACTCTAGAATGACGTTGAATCACAGTAAACTAAAATCATTAGATATTATGCAAGTAGTGTTACGTTAGATATGAACAATAAAAATGATATATAACATAAAAATAACTTTGAATGACACATATAGTTATTATTTCATTTACACTAGGTCTCGGCAGCAGATGATGTTTCATAATCGTCCTTAAAAACATCCGTTTTCGTAATGTTTACTTTTCACCATTATCTGGATAATTCTTCACTAATTTAATGATTATACTGATGATGGAAAAAATATATCAATAAAATAATTAGTTTATTTTCAAAACATACAATCAAATATTTTCCAACTGCTGGTTACTGTATTTGTTTTCAAACACAAATTATTTAAAACTTAAGTTTTGGTGAAAACATTAATTACACTTTTAAAGAATCAAATAAGATGATTCATTACCTGTTTACATAATCCTTATTTCTTTTACACATACGAACAAGAAAACATTTATTTTTTTTTTCTATTTAACAATATAATTAAAATTTATGATGTGTGTGTTTTCTCGGAAATTACACGAGGAATGAGATTAGATTATTTTTAAAATGTATATAACATCGTTTTATTTGTAAGAAAAGATTGCCAACTTCTATTCGTACTATTGATCTTAGCTTCTTTTACTTTCGAATATTTGTGACATATTTTGATATATTTAATAAGTAATGACATTCGCATGTATACACACATTCTAATGAGCAGGGCATAATCTTAAGTAGCTCATGAATTGCGATATTTTTCTATTTTAAAAACTACTTGGTAATATTTTTTTTTTCCATTAAAAATATTTTTTTTCAATTAGTTCCAGTTAATTACTAAGAAATTTCAATATCCTCGAACGATATGAATCCAATTAATGCAAAGTTTATTGAACAAAATAAATGTTTTTCTTGCCCTTGCTTCCGAGGAAGGAAAAATAATGAGATTGCATACCGTTGTAAGGTCAAATAGCAATATTTATATTGGGATAATATTTGGTATTTTTTCAATCAAATATTTTAAGTGACTTTCTTATGTTTATTTTTTTCAATTATTTCTGCATTAATTAGAGAGGAAAATTCATTTTTAAAAATTATGGTTCTGTGAAACAGAGGTTACATTTATTTCTTACGCACTTATCGTAGAAATTCTTTTAAATAAAAATTCATCCGCCTATTGGCTTAGACTTTTCGAGGAAAACGAAAAAAGCAAAGAATACTTAAGAATAACAATGGAATATTTTTAAAATGCATTTTATTTCAAAATAATCATTTAAAAGAACAGTTTTTATTCATTTTTCCCGATTTATTTGAAATGAAAATTCAAAAATTCGATAAGTGATCTTACTTGAACTCAAGCCATTAAAGCCATGGCGTAAGATAAATTTGCTCACTTTTTCCCTTCTACTATAAATGTCTAACTTTAATCCAATACCTTTGGAAAAAAAACTAAGTTACGAATTAAATTACTAAGTTACTTCTGCATCATCAGAAAAAAATATTTGAATTGATTATGTTAGAAAAAATGAATTTGAATATTTGATTATACGGTTGAAGGAATAATCAAAATTTACGCTTTGGAATTCTTCGCAATAAACCCTTTTAAAGAATAGAAACAGTTTTTTTTTAATTCGAACTATATATAAAACTAAAATTAATCTATATTTATAACTTTTATTTGAAATAAATCTGCAGTTTCAAAGTAGTTTTCAAATCAAAAGTATTTTAAAGCTAAAAAAAAACAAAAACAAATTTGAAGCTTTCATTTTAATACTCTACAAAAAATATTTAAATAAAAGAGTCAAAAAACATTTACCTATGAAATGCAATTTTTTTTTCTAAAATATATATATGTATACAAAAACGTAACAATTAAGTTTCCCACAGAAATTTTATAATGTTATTTTAGAAAAAAAATATTTAATATAGATAGATTAAATGACTAAAATATATAATTTTCAATATATATATATATATATATATATATATATATATTAAACTCATTAAAATATTGATAAAAAACAGCCTTTTTTAAAAAAATGTTTTCCCTTTGTTTTCCAAAGTTAAGAATTGAACTGCCTTTTTCCATCCAATTATATTATTTCCTATATCAAAAAGTCTAATATAAACAACGTTAAAATATAATATTGTTTGCAATGAAAAACAAAAACAAAGTTTGCCGTGTGTAAGATTCGAACAATAATTTTATACGAACATTTCATAAGTTAACATAAATATCCTTCAAATCAATACGTATTCCGACATTCCTATATACACATCAATCAAAGTCAAACTTACAATTTAAGTTTGAAATATATATTGCGTATGTATTAAAGCAGAAATTAAGTTAGAATATTTTGTTTGAGAAATTTATAATATATTTCGTTCATATTTCAATTTGTTTTAAATAATTCAAATATTGTAGTAATATTATTCAATTGAATGAAATGTAGTTTAATTGCTGGTACAAAGTATAAGCTTTGAAACATTATTTTGCAAGAGCATTATAATATATTTAGAATAAAATTTAATACGTAAGATATACTCAGAATGGTAAATTTTTATAACATATTAATTCCATTTATATTAGGTAAAATAACTTGACATACGTTTCCTCTGTTACAATGATGTTTGAAAATTAGAAATATATGAAAAATTAATTAGTCTTTTAAAATAAGGAAAATAGTACATAAATCATTCAGAATATAAATATCACTAAAGTTATTTACTAAAAGGAAAAAAAATTGACGTAAAAATATCTTTTGTAATTTGATATCGAAAGAAAATAGATATTTATTGATTTTCATAACTTGACGAATTTGATTACAAGAAGAAAATTAATTGTAAGAAAAGTAACATTTTAAGAAAACATCTTACAGGTTATTATATATAAATAAACATTTTTGATATTGGTTTAAATAAAATATTTATTTATTTCTAGTCTTGATTTTAAATATCAATTCACTTTAAGTTTAAAATATGTTTCATAATAATTTTTCATCAAACATTTGTACTTCCGTAAACTGTGCAGTAAAAAATTCCATTATTAGAACTAGCTAAAAATCATATAAAGTTTATAAAGTCTGGTAAATGTTTGCATTTACAAAATTAATGTGTAACATTTTAGTATGAACTCTTTTAATTTTTGCAATGTCATTTACTTTTACGTTAAATATTTGCTGACTCAATCAAAGTTCAACAATAATGCATAATTCAATAAAACGAACATCTTTTAAACATGAGAATTATTATTTTCGACTGATCTATATTTAATTTGAAAGATTTGCATGATTTTAAAATGTTATAATAAATTTAAGAGACATTCATAAATTAATTAAATTACAAAATGTACTTCTATAATCTTAACTCATACATATAATAATCAAACTGACAGTCAAATAATCATTGGTTTCACAACTAATACTTAAAACAAATAGCTCACACAAAATAAAACAAGCTTATTATCGCACCTGAAGTTTCAAACGAACAAGAGGATCACGGAGCGAGAGACTTCTGAACAGAAAGTCAAGCGAAGAGAAAGAGAAGTCAGGTGACAAAAACTTTTCTATCCGGCATCGAAGAGTCAGGGCCCGATGATCCGGCTATGAGCAACAGCTCGATTCTAACTATCGGAGCAAGGGCTTCTACCATTTTTACTCTCTCTTCCTGGTCCTATACCAGCGCCCTCACCGTGGCAGACAAAGGAAGTTGAGACTCTTTTCATTGATGCTTTTTGAAAACTTCATCTTATTGGAGGTCCGGCAAAAAGGGAAGATTTTTCCCTTTCTGGTGGGAGTTATTATCCGGCGCTTGGTCCCTAAAAGGTCTTACTCTTTTCCCTCATATATTATTTTCTCTTCTTCTGAAGTATGTTACTTTGTGTTTTAATTGATCAATTATAGGTAGGCACTACTGAACATCGTATACCAATTATTGATTAGAAAGATGCTATACCTTCAATATAATTTTTTTTAAATAAAAAAAGGACCATAGAACAGTGAGAAATATTTTTCCCCCATTTTTTTTCTTCAGATTGGAGCTTTATGTGTTACAAGAAAGATGAATTTACGAAATATTTCTAAATTAAATAATTTTTATACAGTGTTTTATAGTTTCCATCTTAATATTATTACATCCGCATACTTAGGTAAAGTTAAATTAATTAAGAACTTATATACAGAAATCATAAGATTTGATGAATCCATGAGAATTTTAGACTCTTATTGTTCTTCAGATTTATTTTTCTTTATTTATCATAATGATTTTAACTATAAGTAGAAAGTTAAAGCCATCAATTAAACATTTTTTAAGAAACATTAAAATATATCATGTATAATATCTAATTGCAAATTTTTTAAAAGTGACTTTAATTACAGGCCAGATATATCAATAGCATTTAAATTAAACAATTATTTAAAATAGAAATAAATAGAATATATTAAAAATATAAGTTTCGATTTTACTTGATTTAATTATTAGAATTAAACTTGTCTTCATTAAATGCGAAAACTATAGATTTCGACTACTTCGGGTAGTATTTATAAATTTTAATTCTTCGCTTCTATGATAACTATATTATTTACACATAATTATTAACATATATTGTATATTATCATAGTGGTATCAATTTCTATTTATTGTTAGAGAGCTATTATAACTAAATACGAAACATTAGTCACAATGCTTATTGTAAATAAATTTATTTTCCTTCATTTTTGTAATTAATAAAACACCACAAATACTCACTCACTCACTTTTGTAATTAATAATTAAATAATTTCGATAAAAATTACATGAAATTATTAAAACGCATGTCCATGTTTAAATGAATAAAATATTTCCGTAATATATTATCTATATGTAACAATAATATAGAACATTTTGTTTGCTTATAAATAAAGTAACTTCGTTTTGACATACTTTTCTTAATTTTCTTTACAAAATTATTACTTAACCTTAAAATATTATGTAACCGTAAGATAAATAAATTTTCCAAGTTAAATTAGTAAAATTGGCATACATTCAATTTTACAAAAGAAAAAAAAACTGGAGGAAGGTGTCATGAGGGTATATATGCTGATTTATTTTGGGATTCGGAAATAAATTTAGGCTCTTCCTTACAACAATTCTCGTACTTGTATTGTATAACATTGATCACGTTTTCACAATTTTTCCTCCTTGTGTTTTGTTTTTTTGAAGTAACCATATAAAATAAATCTTTCCTAAAAATAAACTTTTTTTTGGACGAAAATTCATCATATATTTCTCTTTGATTCTATATGCTCTGAAAAGAATTTTAGAAATAAATGACAGTAGTATGCATGTTCTGTTCAGTAGAAAATATGCATACATAAACTATTTTTAGCTATTAACATTATTTTTCAGAATTGTTGCTCATGAAATATTTATTCGATAAATTCTATTTTCCTTAGTGTTTACACTAAATCATGGATCATATTATTAACCATACAAAATATATATCTGGGAATAGTTTAGTAATATGTGAATAAAATAGTAATATTCTCTAGAAAGAGCTCTAGAAACTGTTTTAATAACGTTGAGCTTAAATTTTGTCATACAAGAGTATTTTTACAGCTCTATCTTATCTGAAACTTAAATTAAATTCTTATAGTACGCATATAATTGCACACTACATAAGAATTACCGCCTTTATTTGACATTTTAAATTCATTATAGTTTAATTAAAATAAACGAATACTCATTAATGTATTTCTTAATAATTCTTAGAGATTGTTTTGACATTTTCTAAGCAATATTTTACATACGAGATCGCCATTTGAAAAAAAATTTATGCATGTCATTTTAATACTTCTATGGTGTAATACAAATTTTCAATAATAATCTCTTACAATTTCCCCCCTTTGATGAAATGGCATTTTTACTCATTAATATTTGTTCTCTATTTTATTATTTATTTTTATAAAAAGTTTTTATAAAAGTTTTTATTATTTATTTTTATAGAAGTTCTTATTATTTAAAAGTCCTTTTTTCATTGTGAAAAATTAGATAACAGGAAAAACTGGAGGTAATTTGAACCCCAAAAATGAGAAAGCAATGCACATTTTTCTTGTTTGGAAACATAAATATTCAATAAAATATTTTTTTCTTTTACTTTATCTATAATAAATATAAGGCATTGCTTAATTTAAACTGTTTGCGTATGAAAAATTGCATTAATAATTAACTAAATAAATATTTGCGAAAAACGAAAACATTGAAAAAAGATAGACGAAGTATTGTGTGTAATAATCAGTACGTACTTTTGTGTAATATATTGACAATATTAAAGTGTATTATTTCAGTGTTTACTTAATTCAATTTACTACTTCATCATATTTGTCGTCTCAGATTTTGTATTTAAAACTAAATACTTCATAATTACCTGCTTAATCAAAAAATCAATTTTTATTTAAAAAATTTAATTCAACTTTTATTTGTTTTAAGTTGGATTTTTTTTCTGATTTTTTTTTTCTTGTAGCTACTTTATAATTTTTATTTAATAAAATAAAACTGTAGGACTTAAAATGAAAAAAGATTCTCCCTGTTCCTCTGAAACAAACAAAGAAGCTTAATTGCGACATTAAATGCATTTCCGTTTGCACTAACTGAATTTTCGAAATGCACGCGCTTGTTCACTGTAGTTTGGCTTCAAGACATGGTTACTCATTTATCCTTCATTACACGCTGTATGAATTCAGAACCTTACTGTACAATTACCGTTTGTTTCGCATCTTAAATTACGCGGATACTATTTGCCTCTTATAATTAGAATGGTCCGATAATCACACACCCAAACTTTACATACATTGGAAATATGCTGATTTACATTTCAAGATTTAATTACAGAAATTCATTGGCTTTCATACTGAAGTCATTGTAAACTGATGCATTTTGTAAGTTTTCAGAAAAATGTATTGTATATTAATGTTTTTTTTTTAAAAAACAAGTTTAGGAATTCAATTTAATAGCTAAAAATTTATTAAAACTGTGAATATTTCAAACGCATATATGTTATAAAATGATTGATATAAAATAATTATTGTTTTGAATGTATTGAAATTCCAAGTTTCTTAAAACATACAATGTATTTTAACAATTATTAAAATGGAAATATTTTCAACATTTTATATTCGTGTACTAACTTTTAGTCTTATTCAGGTACTAACGATGTTGAAATAAAAGACAAATGCTAGACCTCTGTGTAAAAAATATGTAGATCTTATTTTAAATACAATACAAAAAACTATACATTTGTAGCAATATGTTATAGGAAGATTTTGTATAGATGTATACTAATGCATATTATGTCACTCAAATGCTTTGTAATTTTTAAATAGAACTAAACATAAATATTAAACAAAATTACCATGAATAATTAGAAATATGCGCAAACCATAAGAACTTTCTGTTTACAGTTATAATCATAAATAGCATTCTTTAAATTACCTTTTTTAACTTATTTGTTTTGGTAAAACTTTCCAAAAGTATTTTTTTTTAAAAATACAATGTATTTCAAGATGAAACGTACAGATTTTATTTGAGTAAAAATCTTACTTTTCTCATTTTTTTTAACCTAGAAATAATGAATACATTTATTTATTTCTGTATTTTACATCAATCCCAAAAAACATTTTGTATATCTAACGGACACATTCTACAAATTTGTTTGTAAAAAAACAAATAAATCTTATCTGTAACAAGAATAATTCTACAAAAGATTTGAAGCCATTCACAGGTATAGCACAATTAATTTTACACGTGTTATCTTTCTTTTTTTTCGTTTCAAATTAAAAGCAAAAACAAATACTTATCATTCTGAAGATAGCGAGAAATTCCAAAAGTTATTCCTCACATTTGTAGACACAGCGAAACCGTAACGTTACATTAACAGCACAAACTTCATATCAGATGATGTCTGATGGGTCGGTCCGGTTTTACAGATTACAATTTCCAGGCTTTATGAGAACGTCAAAATGCCTCTTTCGCAATGAAGTAACTTTTGGAAAACCCCGATTCATTGTAATACCGGATGCCAGATATTGCAGATCTTAAAATTCGAACTTGAAAATTCGGTATTACGTCCTGACTGCGAAATGGAACAATAATATCTAACTAATGAAAAGTGTTGGGAATGATAAAATTTTATGAGGAAATTATACAGTTGCACGGAACGCAACAAACCTAAATGCGCAATGTGTTATCATACTCGGATTGATTTCGAACAACTTTGTAAATTACTTTAAGTTAAAATGATAATGATTAATGAAAGCTAGTATGGTACTAGTTAGAAAGATATCAGAAATTATATAATCAATAATTTAGACAGCTTCATTGATAGCTTCAAAGTTATTTCATAACGATCTGTAGACTCAAGAATGCTATTTATATTTAATCGTTAGTATTATATACATGAAACTGTGATAGCCTTTAAGGAATGTCATTTCAAAATAAAAAAGTATGAAATAAACATTTTACTCTACTCAAGTGAAATTACAGCAAGGTAATGAAAGTTGCACGTCTAAACTTACAATATATGTAGAGGCGAGACCATATACACATTATTGCATCTACGTTGGTCCCTAGTCACATGATACGCCGCTTTTGGATACAAAAACCAACAGCTAGTATCCTCAGTACATGTTATGAGCAGCGAATTGTACTAACTGAACTGTTGAAGGATGGTAGGATGAATTCGATTGTTACAAATTGTACTGCATTTGTGCCATCTGCAAGTTGAATACAATCAGACTTTGCCTGAAAACAAGATAGAATCCTGGGGTTTAATTACCTCGGTTTGTTAATGCACGTAAATTCCTATCGTGTTGTACAGAATATGAGCGCAATTCAGCAATGTATAGCAACAGGAACATAGAAGAACCTGAGAACATGTTGGTGATAGGAATTGCAATGCCAGTATACCGAATACAGGTATTTTGAGACATTTGTACAATTTTATAATACCGGTATTCACAAGTTTAAATACCATTTTTCGGTATTTACTAGATTTTTTATAAATTATCTCGACTATACGTTCAGGGATCACCAAAATAACAAAATAATTTACGTTTTTATTTTTTTGTCCCCCTAACGGGAGAAATTATTTAGACTGTGAATACAAAATTGTATCGTACAATCAAGAGAGGCGATAAAATATGTGAATCACCCAAGAAGGTGGACCAAACTATCCTATTGTAGCTCAGAGCTATCAGACTGCGAATAGTGTGCACACGCACAGATTTCCTAGTCTAATTTACGTATCTGTGAAAACAAGGCTGTAGTTGTAAAAAAAAATACATAATATTTCGATATGTTTTCAAATTGGTGAGTTTCTTATTCACATTTGTAGTGACCTGTAGTCACCCCTTACATTCCTACCTTCCTGTCTATCTGAAAATCCGGCTAGATGTGTAGGCGGAATTAAATGATCCAAAGACATTATTCCAATTTGAACTGATTCATTGATTCTTATCAGTTATTAAGAACAGACACAACACAATTCTAATTAAGGTATATAAACTATGGTAGAGTTCAGAGGTGATATATAAATACGGGAATAATATTACAGAACTTAAACTGAATCTAAGATAGCTTAAACGAGCACATTTACAACTACGCCGCACACTAATAATAAGATTTTACTTAATCAAAATCACAGTACCTTAGGCTTTAATGCTCGGTTCCTGCACGACGAACTTCAGCCTCTATCGTTTGCTGGATGAAATGACAACCATTCCACACTCCGTAATATTTTATTCCAATGCTTTTCAATCTTGAATATCCACTTCTCTTTGCGCACGTCAAAACGTGTCCACCTCGCTTAACTTGTCATCAACTACGTGTCGACCTCTCACTCTCTTCATTTTACTTTAATTAACTTGACTTCGCACTTCACTCTCTTCAACTCGTGAAAACCGAATTTATATAATATTCCTTATTTACATAAATCACGTTTGAGTTCTTGATGAAGGTTAGTTGAAATAAATATTTTGATTGAAAGGGAAAAAGAAGAAATTAGTATAAACCCGTATAGATCCGTCACACATTGTATTTACATATTATACATCAGGGTTTAAAATATTTTCCATACATATTATATATACTCATAAATAATAACCCATAATAATGAATATGAATAACTTTAAAACATAAAAAATCAGTTGATAAGACTGTTCAGTTCATAAGACTGATAAGATCAGTTCAAAAGACTGAATAGGAAGGCTTACACTTTTTTTTGTGATTTAAATAAATAAGATGTTTGTTCCTTTAACTTTTTGTGATTATTTATATATTATTATAATTCATAAGTTACACATTATTTTTTGTGATATTTACGCTCTGTAATAAAACTTGAAAATAAAAGAAGGAGAAACGCCTATGTTTTTTTTTCTTTTTCTAAATTTCTACTACCGGTATTAAAACTGGTATCCCAGTATTAAGACCTAAAATATACCGAATTACCGTTATTGAACTTTTAGTCCGATATTGCACTCCCTAGTTGGTGAGCTGTGGATTGCACAAATTCACAATCGATCGTTCTAATTGAAACATTAGTCGAATAATACTTCGAGATCATGTGGTACAGCTGGTGTGATTTTCAAAAAGCCATTTTCTATCATCAGCAAATTAACATGTTGCATGAGGGACTATGCATGCATCATAATTAGCCACCGGAGCTCTTTTATGTATTCAACTTTTGGTTTGCACTTCTTAATAGGTTTCAACTCTATCACCTTTGGACTAAAGAATGGCATCGGTTACATTTTTCAGATAAATCTATATCGTGTTTATTAGGGAATGGGGACCGGTGTGGCAGCTTCCTTGGGAACATCACCATCTAAACAATATCGTGCAGTGACACACCAGGCGTCCTGGTATGGTAGGATGCATGATTTTTGGACAAAGAACATGTCTTGGGTATATTACTAGCGGTTTAACACAGACTATTTCGCTGCATAAGATGTTTTCCCTATAGTTCCACCATTCTGTATACGCTATCACCGGCATGGTATTCCAGTAGAAAAATGCCTGACCGCATGTTGCACCTTAAGCTGTGTGATTAGAAATAACATCCCTACCGCGCGAGCGCGCGCGCGGTTTGGCATCCTCATCCAATGCCTTTCCCAAAGAACCTTTATGGGCTTCTGTTGGACCAACAATGCATACTGTACAGCAATTGAACTCTGTAATAAACTCGGTTTTGGTAGGAGTATCTTAGAATACAATATTTATTTTTAGAAGAAAGTATAGGGAACCGTAGGAACCACACTAAATACTGTTAAAACAGTGATTTTCTAAATTTTCTAATCATTTGCATATGAATGTTACATCTACAGTTTCTGTTATTTTAACATCGATGCACGTACCTTCATTACATTGCAATATTATTTGAGGAGTGCAATAGCTATGGTGTATAATGAAAATTTTTCAACAACTGATCCTTTCAGAGTGGCTCTTTAGAAAACAGAATAAAACCTTTTTTTTTTTAGGTAGACAGAGACCGCATAAAAAGAAATCACACAAAAAATATTCGAAAAATTCATAAATACATATAACAAACAATTTCGTCGACATACTACGTAGCATTTTTTCATGCGGTGGAAAGATATCGCGTAAAAAAGCAGCCCTTAGAAAATACGTCAATTATTTACGAAATTTATGAGAAAGTACTTCTATAGCAAAATAAATAATTAAATGACATTTGGAAATATTTTAAAAACATTTAATTGCTCATTGTATACATGAAGAAGTTTTCAAAATGCTCATACATGATTCACTGCAACTCATCTTAATCCAAAGCGCTCCACATCCTTTGATGAATAAGTTCAAAATCTCTTTTGTCACCTGAATATACAGATCTTTTTCAAACCATAAAGTAAGAGAGAAGTTTTGGCGACAGAGGTCGGTTTGTCAGTTCCATGTAAATGTCACGATAACTGGATATGCATGATCGAAGCTCTTTTGGAAATTTCGCACTCCTTTCGGAATTGGTATCTATTTATGGAAAAGGATCTTCCAATTTGTTGAGAAAGCTGGGTTTCAGCATATATTTTATCCACTCTCGCAGAATTCGGCTCTTCTTGTCATTATCAACTAAATTATTGATATTGTCACTGTCAATAAAAGTTTCGTCTTAAATCAAGCGCGGGCTGCTGGTTCGTTAAGAGAAAGCAATTGAACATGTATTGTTGGGAGACATCATAACAAATGATAAGAGCGTCTTGAATGTGTATATGTACATTGATAGAAAATATTACATTGGTGCCAAAGCAGTTGAAATTTATATTCCGCATAGAAAAGAGATCACACAGAAAAATATCTTATAAAAATAAAATCGCACAAAACAAATCACACAACATAAAAAAGCACCGCACAAGAACAGGTTCTACTGTATTACACTGATGGGGCAGTAGTTAAATGATATTTATGGGGCTGCGGTAGCCTAATGATCAAGGTAACAGACTCTTGACCAGCGTGTCATGAGTTTCAGCCTATTACGGTAGAAGACCCGCCATGTAGAGGAGCGATGCACGTTAAATATTTCGAGAGTTAAAAGGTCCTCTTGTTGGTGTGATGTGGTAATTAGGAGAGGGGTGTCACCTCAGATGTCATTCTCGTCACTTGACAATGGGTCAAAATTACGAGGTCCGTCACCAAAAGCCTTCGAATAGCTGAACAGTGTAACGTTAATATTCACTCACTCTCTCACTAAACGATATTGATGTTGAGATAATGACAAACGTTTTATTATATACCGGATGTCCATAATTAAACTTGAAATTTGCGTGCAATCTATAGCAAAATCTATACAGTGGTATTGCATGAAAATTGGGTAATGGCAGAATGGAATGATGAGAATGTCATCAAGGGAATTTATTGCAACAGACTACTCGTAGATTTCAATTTTATTAATGTATACCCGATATTTCCAAAAATATAAAATTTCTTGCGTGGAAATTATATAATTATTTAATATTTGATTATAATAATTTGTTTTTCAAAATACTCTGCAATTTAATTATAAATCTAATTATGCAGATATGTGTAAATAAAAGAGTGTGTTAAATGATGTTGTCACTCAAAATAATATTTTAATAATTGAAAAATGCAGTAAATAGAATAAACATTTATTATTCAATATAAAAATAAATATTGGTTATTATTAAACGTATTCATATGTCCAGTACAAATGTAATTATTCTATGGTTGAGAAATTGGAGTATACCTAATTAATCGAAAACTAAAATTTGATTTACTTGCATTTGAAAATATTAGAAAAAAATATGTCTTAATTAAAAATCTATCACTATACCTTATGACTGTAAAAATATATAATTTTCTATTAAAAGATAAATGCATTTTTCAGAGTGAAAGTGGGGAAAATATCTATGTAAATTTTGAAAAGGGTGAAACAAAAATATTGCACCTATTTTTTAAATTACTTAAATATTTTCTGAAGACTTATATATACGTGGTTTCTGAAATAAGATATAAATACTTTTCCTAAGTAATTCAATAAAATAAAATATTAAGCAATTTTAAGGTTTGAGTGAAGAAGACGCATTTTTTCTTTTATCAATCCCTATTGATATTTTCTCTAATTAGCTTCAAGTTTCTTAAGTTTAAAAAATAATAATATAAGAAAAGCACTAATGCAACATTTCAAAAATTAAAATGATTTGAGATGTCTACATTGTTAATTAAAATTTTTAAATGTGAACACATTAGTGCCATCGAGTAATTCCACCAATAAATAAATTTACTAAAACTGATAGCCTTTTTTCTTAGAAATATCATCATTTTTTCTCATGTCTAATTACCTCAGAACAAGGGTCTCATTTTGAGTATATCAGAATCAGTATTCAAAATACGCCAAAATTGTTTTCCTAAAGTATTGAATAACATTTCATAACTTGCTCATTCAATATTGTCTAACCAACGTGTCATTTGTACTTAAGCTAAAGTACCGTATATTTCATTTTAAAAATAACATCTGCTCTCCATAGCTTCGGCTGAAACGGATACGAGTTTTGATCAACTGAAGATTTGGACTATTTATAAGTACGCAGTTTCTATATTTAAATGAACACAGTTATTTATTTTCTTCCGGGATATACATCCATTGAAATTCAATATAAATAAAATAAAAATAAACGATTTTGATCCCCCCCCCTTTATCATGGTTGTGCGTTTACTGTGCACAGAAATATATTAACTCAAAATATTGAAATTCATTTACATATTATTCAAATTTATTTCACTTAAATAGTTATGTCAAACGCTGGAATTTCACAAACTGCCATTTAAATGTGTACAATATATACCACTATTTTTCGTATAAACGTATTAATGTCAACAATTTTTTTTTCTCCTAAAAAAGTATTTTAATTTTTTTGTTCTGTTTTAGTTATTTAAAATTTAATAAAAAATGTTATTGTCAATATAAATTTTGAGAGAGGAATTTTTTATCTTATAATCACATTAAAATAAACTAAAATTAAGCATACTACTATTATTAACATTTTTATTATTTTTAATATTTTATATGTTAAAATTCCTTTTTAAAATATATGATTCATTCGGTTTAGTATAATTAGTTTTAGGTATTTCATTAAATACATTTTTATTTATCTGCTTATTAATATCAAAGGTTTGTCTTTACAAAATATCTTTCTTTTATTTTGACCCGACTAAACCGTTCAAATTCGTTAACTCCTATCTTAAAAAAAACGATATTTGTGAAAAAAGAATTATATTTAAATGCTAAAAAGAGTTGCGATAAGTGTTTGGAAGAATTTCCTATGAATGTAATATAGTTATGTTGCAAATAATTTGACATAATTTTAACGATTGTTAAAAATGAATAATACAAAATCATTATTTTAATTTAAACATAGATAGTAGACTTACTTTACTATTCATTTCATTTATTCGTTCAAAAAAACAAAAGTTAGAAAATTTCAAAACAATACACTCATTGAAAAACTTATTACATAGAAAATACTCAAAATTGCAAACACATTTATAAAGTTATTCACTTACATTTTTTTTCTTTTACAGAAATCATAACGTGAATATTTTTCAATAATTAAGACCATTTTTGATTTTGTATACTGTATAGTATAAAGATGGTATTTGAATTATGATTTTATCATTACATACTATAAGAAGTACAACCGAAATATCTGTGATATAGACAAAATTAATTTATGGGAGTTTCTGTCCTAAATATTGAGAAAAAAAATTCTTCATTTGTATTTTATTCACTGACGAAAAGAGGAAACTAGTTCTTTTCTATATTTTCTTAGATTTGTGAAGTATTTTTTTAAAAATTATATTTGTAAAATAATGGTAGATGTGATATTATACTTCAACTTAACACGCATTTTAAATTGCGTGAGTCTGTTCTAAATAACATATAATACATGTAAATAAAATAAACTCTCTCAGGACCAATGTAGAAATACATTACAATGGAGCCCGAAACAAACTCTGGATCTGAAGGCCTGATTTCGCTACATCGTATGTCACTCAGTGTAAAGGATTTTTACATATGTAAATCAAACTGAATTTATAAGAGTTCATATGGGATGATATAAATGTTTAATGAGCGACGCACTAGTTCGAAAATTCCCTTGTTTTATTCCAATATATGTGTTGCGTCGTACATACACGTTTTGAGGTATATTTTACGGACCCAAAACCCTTATTTGTCTGTAAGAAGCTTTAATATATTTGGTTGAATAAAATATTAAGCCAATTTCAGAATTCCATAAAGCAAAAGCAAAGTTATGAAGAAACTGCTGTTCGTATTTAAATGAGAGAGTGATTTCAAAAGTATTTTATTTGGGCATGTCTTTGCATGGGAACATAACCCTAAGTCGACAATCAAAATGGCTGACAAAGTTTTGTATATCTCAACATATTTGCTACGCCATATCCCAGTTGGAACATCATCAGTGCCACGGTACATTCTCCTCATATTGTTCCATGCCTCATATTGTTTCATGCTCAATATTA
This sequence comes from Trichonephila clavata, assembly GCA_019973975.1. Classification (NCBI taxonomy): domain Eukaryota; kingdom Metazoa; phylum Arthropoda; class Arachnida; order Araneae; family Nephilidae; genus Trichonephila; species Trichonephila clavata. The sequence continues at coordinate 85,801 of BMAO01015991.1, forward strand.
TGCTTCTTTAGGGAATCCGAACGCAGCATGGTCGGAGAAGCCATTGAACCGAGCTCAAAATGATTAATACGAGATTTTCAATCAATTACTTTTATTAGATTAAGCACTAGAAATGACTACATGAGATGCAGACAAGAAATGCAAAAGCGTGTGAATTGATTTGTATTGTGATTGAGAAGCAACCCTTTGGACGACAAAGTAAAAATCCTCCGTAATCCTGTACCGCAAAGTAGTTACGCTACTATAGGTCTGACATGGATAATTAATGTTGAAATATCGCCCCAAATATCGATTGTTACCTGTAATCATCACCTATTCTTACTATATTATCGTCTACTATATTGAATATTAATACATTATTGGTTAGTAACGCTCATTTGCAGCGTTAAGTTGTTACCCCTCAAAGTATAAATTTAGCTTCACAGAAGAAATTCCGACTTAAGAGGGACGGCACGACTAAGGAAATTCATTTTGGGGCGAAACTTGGTATAATAGTAGTAATCCATTAGGATGCTCAACCCTCAATGTATTAGCGCCAAATGGATAGTCAGTTCTGAGAAAACAGCCTTCAAAATTCCTGCTTAGCTTTTATACAGTTAAATTTTAATTATTTTCACCGATGCAGTAACACAACTGCCAAAGCACCTGCTTTCTACGCGAATGGATAAGGTTCGAATCGCTCGTTGAACCTTTTTTTTTCAATTTATTATTTTTTTTATTAAATAAATTTATTTATTAAATTATGAAAATGATAATTTAAGTAATTATTTTGTATTATACAAAGTAAAATAATTACTGTAATTATATAAGTATTCATATTATATTTTCTAAAAATATATGTTTATATTAATAATAATAATATACATATAATATAATATATAATATAAATATTAAATGGTACTTTATATAAAAATTTGTTACGATTAGTTTTACAATGTGAAGTACAACATAATATATATAAAATATTATATATAATATGACATAATCTGTAAAATATATTAGTATTATTGCAATTATTATTCAAGTAATTATTTTATAATTAATATAATACAAATATGTCTTTTTATATGTTATTAATTTAATTATTTCATAATTGCAACAATATTTAATAAGTCCTTTTTGAATAAATTTATTTAATTTAAGGATAGGGTTCAAGTCACGCGATCAGCATTTTTTTCAATTCATAGAATTATTTTTTAAAATTAAATAAATTTATTTAAAAAGAACGTAATAAGTATTTAATATAATTATAAAATAAGTAAATTAATAATATACAAAAATACATATGAGTTTTATTATATTTATTATAAATTAATTAACTTAATAATAATAATAGTGGTAATAATAATATATTTTATAGATTATATTATATTATATATAAAATTTCATTTATAATGTTATGAATTTCACATTTTAAAACTATTTGTAACTCATTTTATATAAAATATTATTTAGTACTTATTAAATATTTATTATAAATATCATTAATTAATATAAAAATATATTTATAAAATATAATATACATATTTATATAATAACAATAACTATTTTACTTTATAAAATACAAAATATATCATAAAATAACATTTTTAGTATAAAAAAATTTATTTATTTAATTTTAAAAAAATAAAGTAAATTGGGGGGGGGGGAGTTCAACGCGTGATTCGAACCCTATCCGCTCGCGTAGAAAACAGGTGCTTTGCCATTTGTGCTATTGCGTCGGTGGAAATAATTAAAACTTAACTGTATAAAACTGTAGACTATTTTCTCGGAATTGACTGGATATTCGGTTCTAATACATTGAGAATTGAACATCCTAATGGAGTACTACTACACTGCTGGCCATCGTAAATGCAACACCAAGAAAGACAAGAGCTAGCACAACAAAATTTTTTTGTAGATAACATGCTGACCAAGTATCAAACGATTAAATTTATAGACTTCTGTGAAGTGTGGTTCCTGCCAGAATCAGTAGCCAGAGTAGCCGCCATTGTTGGAGATCACCGCTCCCACACGCATCGGCATTGATTCAAAGAGACTTTGGATGTGTTCTTGGGGTACAGCAGACCAAGCAGCTTCCACACGTTGCCAAAGTTGATCTGGTGTGACACCTAGAACTGTACTCTGGGTCAATCGTTTAGCAACAATAGACCACGTGTTTTCTGTCGGCAAAAGATCCGGAGAGCGAGCTGGCCAGGGAAGCAATTCAATCTGGTGATTGATGAAGAACCTTTGCACAATGCGTGAAACGTGTGGTCGCGCATTATCCTGTTGAAATATGGCTGTGGCCAAGCCCTGAAGGTAAGGAAGGACAACTGGCTCCAACAACTCGGAGATGTAGGTCTGGATGTTTAAAGCATCATCAATGCGTACTAGAGAAGTGCGAGAGTGATATCCAATACCACCCCATACCATAACACCCAGTAAAGAACCAGTGGAGCCATGCATAACGCAACTGTTCAGCATCCTCTCTCCACGGTGTCTCCAGACTCGAATCCAACCATCGTGGTGTTGCAGACAGATACGTGACTCCTCAGTAAAGACAACTTCATTCCATTCTGCCGCCCACATCCTTCTTTCATATCACCATTGGCGGTGGGGACGTCTGTGGCTCTACGTCTAGGGTAGACCAAGCAATGGACGTTTTGCGGACAGACCACTCAGCTGTAAACAGAGTCGAATGATACGCGCAGACACTGAATAATGCGTCACAGACTCAAATTGCTGTGCTATGGTTCGTGATGTGACTGAGCGATCCGTCACCACCATGCACCCAATTTGCCTATCCTCACGTAAAGTGGTGCACTGAGGTGGATGCGATCGACCACGTCGGTCCGTTGTACCCTCCTGCATCCAACGGTCACTTATCCGCATTACAGTTTTGTTTCGCCCAACACGACTACCGATTTCCCTGAAAGATAATGCACAATCTCGGTAGGCCACTGTCCTTCCTCTGTCGAACTCGGATACTTGATCAAAAGCTGATCGCTTTTTTCTACGAGACATAACTGATCGTTTTTTGAAAAACCCACAAGGAAAACACAATTGCCGTTCTTGAAATCGTTGAAATCTCCAAGTCTTAAGTAGCGCTTTGAGGTGGCACCACAGGCGTGCGTGATTTGTGTCTCCGCTGAAATACTAATCATTTGCATATATCACATCCACTAATGCATGTTGTAAATTTCATGTTATTTGCGTGCTTCCTTCAGGGTGTTGCATTTACGGTGGCCAGCAGTGTATTATACCAAATCTCGACCCAAAATAAATTTCCTTAGTCGTGCCCTCTCCTTATTAGAGAGAATATACATTGCAGATAGTCAGTTATTACGTAATCACAAATTTATTTCCAGTGAAGATGGAGACCAACATATTAGAATAGCAATGCTAGAGACTACTACCGAGGAAAATTTCTCCAATGATGAATTGTTAAAGGCAGAAGGCACTATCACCAGACTATAGACTTGATACTTTTTCAAGATGAAAGTTTGTCAACAAGATATACGCAACAAGCATTCACGATATTGAAACTAAAACTAAATATTAGGACTAAAACGGGGAATCACTCAGGTTGTTGGAGGAATTAACAGCTCAAAATTCTAGAGATTTAATCGACCCACACTGAAACTTCTCTCAATTTTGAACATCAGTGCAATATGGTCAATTCTGTATATATTATTTATTATATTATGCCATTACGTGAATGTAAAATCATCAACTAATTATATTAAGATATTGTTTCTATTAATATTTAAAATTAATTTAACATTAATTTAATTACATACATTTCAGCAGTAACATTATTTTCAAATCCATGATAATATATTGCTGAAAGAAATATTTTCCGTTATATTTTCCCTTTTAATCCAAAAATAATCTTAAAGATCCCCTGACAAATTTAAAACTTTTCTCTAGAAAATATTTTAAGTATATTATTAATTAATCACTCCAAAAATATTTGTCTAGCTCCAAAAAATAATTTTCTCACGAATGAAGGAAAATAAACTCATCTCTATGCTAAATTGTTTTAACAAACGTATTTTCTTTTTATTCCGAACGAGAAAATCAACCACATTAACTAATATTCTACAAATATTTTATTAGACAAAGTTTTTAAAATATTTTTAATTGATTCATACATTTTGAAGGAGAGTATGTATTCGTAAAAATTCATTTCCTTTTAAGAAGAACCCATCTACAAGAAATTGAACTCATTCTGAGAAAAAGATGCATAGAGTAACTCATAAAGGATATTTTGAAATGCTTGGCATAGTTATACTTTTTATACTTTGATTGCCTTCTGGGAGTCTTATTAATAACTTTATGTATATAAACTATACATTTGGCAACAATCCATTCATTAATTTTAACTAGAATTCAGTATATACGAGTGATAAATGAGCTTTCTCTCAGCATTTAAACTATTTTGAATCTGTTCGTTTATAAAAGATGTGTTTGTTCCGGCTGAAAAACAAAAATTGGAATAGAACTGGATTTCGTCAAGAATGTTGTGAATCATATTTGCTTAAAGAAATTGGCAAGTGCTTATGCTGGTTTCATTTTTAATAAAAATATAAAAATAATTTCGCACATTGAATTTTTCTCTCTCTGCGTTATTGCAAGCCTGAAAATATCTTTTTGATTCGGTAAAACTGATACAAAGAATCCCATTTTATAATATATTTGTGTTTATTTCTAGATTTAATTAATATCGATATCAATACATTGTACTTACATATTTCTTTGTAGATTAGTTAATAACTAATATCTTTTTTGGGAAAGGGTAAGAATCGAAAATAAATGTTTAAATTTAAAGGAAACTTTAAAAATTAAAGAGGTCTCGCAGGTTGTGCTTACATTAAAAAGGATTCTCTAAAAGATTTTTAAAATATAACGAATCATACATCTTAAAAAACAAGAAACATTATAAACACAATGTTATTTATTTGATGGATTGAGCATTAAAAAGAGTGAAAAGTGCTCACATTATTTTTCAGGAGCAGCTATTTTCCTACCTCAAAAAGGCTTGTAAATCACCCTTTTTAAAAGACACACTGCCATTGGAATGTTAGATTAATTATCAGTTACACATATTTTTTAATGAAGTGTTTTATCCTCATTTTTTATAAAAATGCTTTTGGGAATCCAGTGTATCTCAAAATTTCCATGCCGTGGTGTCCATTACTGACTGAAATAAGTCAAAAATGGTAGAAAAAGCTAGCTATATTATTCTGAGATAATTTTTCATAAATTTTGGAAAAATTGCACACACAGCCATTTATGAACATGCATAAATCAACGGACTTTAAAACTATTGCTTTCAATAAACAAAAAAATGTATATATAATTTTAGAGAAATGCTATATTTTGGCTAGAAACTGGAAGGAGAGAAATAGTTAACATATAATGCATTCATTCTCACAGATCCGGGGTTCGAACCCCTCACTGGATAAGATCAACTAAGCATTTTATCTCTTTAGTATGATCCTCTCAGGGGGCTCACCTTCTTTAGGTGAGTACGGGTGTCACAATCCCGAGGTGCCCTAGTGATCTTTTCCTTTTTCCAAGGGGTTTACTGTCTTTGGTAAACATGGGCTTCACGAAACCGGGTACCCTAGTGATCCTTCTCTATTTTCGACCCTCTTTCTTATCATTCAGTTCATTCTTTCTTTCTCTTCCCGTCTAAACCACATATATTAAAACAAATGTTTGGCGCAGTATAGCCGAAATCGGCTCTTGCGCCAATAAACCCCAAAATCACTCACTCGCTCACTCTTTAGTATGACGATAAATGAGTACCAAGCTTGCTTGGAAACTGATCACTGGGGGGGGGGGGGTCGCATCAGACTGGCCAATAGACCAAAACATCTGAGCAAGCACACCAGCTCCTAAGGTCACGTATACTGAGATATGCACAGTAGATCTCGGCCCTCATGGGCTGTAGCGCCACTGAGTTCAGTTCTCAAAATGTGAGAGGTAATAGAACAATGTATTGCAAATATGTCTAAGATTACATTTCAAAAACTTTTCTGACCAATTTTCAAATTAATAACATCGTGTCCACATAATATATTTTGTAGTTCAATATATAACTTTCAATTTATGAATATTTTTATTTTTTGCAATTATTATCGATGTCAAAATAAAAAATACAAAGCCAATGTAACAAATTAATATTCTTTATAACCAATATAACTGATTTTTTTCTATGTTTTCAGAAATTTTGATGACTTTCTAGGATTTTTCGAAATGAGTGTCATATTCTCCCGATATCGCAAATTCCCCGCGAAGGAAAATTGGCCAATAAATCAGAAACATTAACTTTTACGTGACAACAATTATGTTATGAGATTAAGCAAATTATTTGTGGAAACTCATTTGTCCTTTTTTACATAACTTTTTCATTCTGTTACACTTTTGTTCTGTAAACATACTGTTTGTGTGTGGGAAAATGTTTGCGGTTACTTCAATAACTTTTGAAATACTCCTTTTAATTTCAACTTTAATACAATGGTTTTCATAAATTTATTTCTATTCACATTTAAACAAGAAAAATATATAAAACTGCAAAAATTTTGCAAGTACATCATTATTAGAGAAGGAAAATAATAGTTTGCAGCGTATTTTTTTAAATATATTGATTGATTATTCATTTATTTTCATTTTTGGTAATTAAAACAATTTCAATGATTAAAAAATTATTTCTTGTATTAAATAGAATAAGTAATTTTTTTCAAAAATTTTGCAGCTTTGATCAAAATGTTAAAAAACAAATTTTAAATTAAGTTCGAAATAAATGTGTACTCTTAAGTAGTCGAAAAGAAAGTCATAGGCCTCATTCTTTAACCCCAAAATGTATGAATTTAATGTAAGAATGGCTCATTTCAACAAACTACTCGTTCTTAAGTGTTTTTTTCCTTTGTTTCCAAACTCAGACGACATATCCCTATTTCAGAAAAAGAGAAATTTCCTGGGAAAATTTTAAAAAATATATAAAACTTAAAATAAAAAAAAATTATAAAAGTTAAAATTTAAAAAAATATATAAAATTTAAAATTAAAAAAATGTTTTAAACATCATAATTAAAAAAGTGTGGAAGAATCTTTAGTAATGCGTAGCAGAGCTTTGATGACGACATACATGCCTGTGGAATACATACATCAAATGCAATTATATTTATCAATACAAAATTTTAGCAATACAATAAAATTAAATTTTAAGTTGTATCTTTTAAGAAATCTACTTAAACTATTTTCTTCTGGAAAATCTATGACCAAATAATTTATTTCTTTGTATTAATTCTTGTTTTTTATCATAAAACTATACAGAATGCGAGATTGCTATTTTACTCTAATGCAACCTTTTTTAAAGAGCTGTTTTGTTTCCAAAATTAACCGATGAGTTTCTTTTCTTCCTTATTGTGTGTGTGTGTTTTTTTTATGTATCATGTATTCGTTCAAAATTCATTACAGTTAATTGCTTATCTGAACTGTCTTGCTTTCAGACAAGAGAGAGAGATATATAAAATTCCATCTAACTCCCTTACTTTGTCACCGTTTTTCAGCAAGTGAGCAACATGTTACCTTGTTCTCATTGTCTAACAACCCGTTGTTGTGTTAATTGTTGATGCAAAAAACAACGAAAATACAGTCCATAAGTATGTCTTCAATCTTCTCATATTCCAATCGCAAGGTGATTCTATTGAAACAGCTGTAAATAATTTACTGTGATCAATAAAAATTATATCTATGATATATTATGAAAGTTAAAACACTCTAAATACCTATCTTGATAATGTAAAGCAATGCTTATAACTTTTTCTCACATTGAAAATTTTCTTCTTTTTATATTTAAATACACTTAAATATGTCCTTTATTCTACAATAAATCTCTATCGTCTAACATCATGGTATACATCTGTTGGAATGTTGTGTTTTTTTAGTTGGTTTATGTATTGAATGGAAAATATGAAGTTTTTGAATAGATGCCTGGTCATAATTTTGAGGTAACCAAAAGTTTTGGCTCCAGAATCTTTCAACGAGTTCCCTGGCGACTTTTGAAATCCTTTTAAATAATGTGCCACCTTTTTAGGACTACCCATTAACTAGTTTAAACACCCATCAAATTAGTTTCAACCTCTTTTAAATACTTTATATATATATTCAAGGAATTTTCCTTCTACATAATAATGACGATTTTTCTCACCATGAATAATAATTAATATCTTTAGTAAATTTCAGTCCTTTATGGAGAGGAAGAAAAAGTATTTGAGTATAGTAAAACTCAGATAGTTTAACATATATATAACTCATTTTATAATTTTTCAAACTTTTTTGATGGAAACATCACTAGAAATTTTTAAAGTCTCCAATCCTTAATATATATAATTTGTATCAACTTCAGTATTACTGAAATAGCTCACTGGTAAATTGCATACAACATAACAAATTTCTAGTTACAAGTTTATCAGGAAGAATGTAAAATTATAATCTTTCTTTAAATTAAAAAATTCCACACTTATTTTATTTTTAGTTTAAAAAGAAATTCAAAATTGTTTAAACTATATTGCTAGTTTTAGATAAAAAGGATGATTTTATTAATAAATTTACAATATTAATGTTCTTAGTTGTGTTAATTTTTTACAAATTTAAAATCTCTGTAGCTCTTAAAACATTATATCCCCCAAAAAATCTTATACATTGTTTTGTATATAGTATAGTAAAATAAAAAAAAATTATTAAAATTATTCTTATAATTATTATTTTTCCTACATATTTTTAGTTTATAATTATTTTAAATAATAAATTTAATTTAAAAATAAATTTTAAATTGATAATCATTTTTGTTTTACAAGTTTTGAACCTTCATTTAGATAAGTGAATTTGGTCGCAACTAACGTATTGCTCTTTATTTCAAACATTATGTAAGAATGCTCCTTTAGTCATATAACCTTTTTATTAATAATTTATAAATAATGTCTGCCCTATATATTCCACAGTATTTCGCTTAGTAATATAAACAGACAGGTGTAAGGCTAGCTAGTCATAAAACTGGCTAAACCCCACTTTTTTAAAGCAATCTTCAGTATGAAATGCTTATATCAGAGAATCTGTATCTTTATTTTCTTCAAAAATTTAACTCTCTATTTTTATTTTTGGTATTCAAAACTTCTAGGTTTCTGAAATGGGGTATATTAAAAAATTCTATATGGATGTATAATAAATCATCATCTTTATTAAAAGCACTTTCTAATTCATTAATTAATTCTTCCTTGAACTCATCACAAATTAATGATTAGTGAATTCTCATTTTATATGAAATCAAGCTTATTTCATTCAGTGCTCTTGAAAAGATGAATTTGTCTTTGCAGAACAAATTTTGATCCAATGAAAACTGAATAAAAAACTATAGAATATGAAAACTGATATTTTTACTTATGAAAGTTAATAATAATGATCTGTTCGGGTATCCCTTTTATTATTGGAAAAAATAATATATATTTTAAAAAAGACACCTGTCCAAATTGTATTTATTATAACAGATGATATTAAATACTTTCTATTTTTACTGAAACTTGTTGCACGACATTAACTACTAAATTCACCATCAAGTAAATGCTTCAAGGAGAAAATATTTTTAAAAAAATGTAAGAAGATGATGTATTACGTTTTTGTTTATTAAATACTGTGTGTGTGTGTGAATATTGGATATTCCTTCAGAATACTGAGATGTCAAAAAAGAACAAACATCATGTATTATTAATGTGAGAAAAATTCTGTTGATATATATTGGTTTTATTTCCATTAATGCTTTCTTACTATATTGCAATAAATCTTGGTGGAAGAGTTGAATGAGTCTAGTCGAATGAGTCCAATGAAGATGATCTTATAAATGAATGCATGCTTTAATTTCAGATTTTTATGTAATGATAACTTGAGTGTTATGTCTTTCTTCGAATGATCATTTTTAAGAAAAAAATTTTTAATCATTTTTCTTTAAATTGCCTCTGCTCTATCATTATAATACAACAAGCAGTATAATGAATTTTCGAACGTATAAATGAATTTGATATTTTTCTCTCAAACAGTTATAGTGTCAGAATTAATCATCTATTTTCTTTTTATTACTTAAGTTGGTTTCTTTTTAGTAATAATCACATTCTTGACTATATATTCAATGATAGATCGGCCTAACTTCCTTTATTGGTATCCTGACCATGTATATTATAAACGTTGTATTAATAAATTGCTGAATTGGTATATACTTTAACAAGTTTACTCCGATCTATATCATAAGATGGAAATTGTGGATTTTGCTCGTTTTTATTTATCTGTAATTTGACCTTATATATTGATAAATGTTAAATTTAATTTTTCAATAATTAAATATTCCTTAATTGAATAATTGAGTGTATTCGACTCTAGTGGATAGAATAGTGTATAAAAACTTTAATGCAATCAAATAAGCTAAAATTTACAATTTACTATCATTAATAATATCTGAATATAGACTACAGAAAACTTCATTATATTTTTTAAAAAAGAAACTGTGAATGTTTAAGAAAATGTTTTCATTTTAATGAAAAAAAGCACTCTTTTGACTCTTTTAGCCATGATGATTGAAATAAAATAGACGCAAAATTTATAAAATACTATTTTATTAAATCCCTAACGATAAATTTACTCTCAAATAAACTTGCGGCTTGAACTGATACAAATCTTTAAATAGCATATAATATATCTTTTTTTTAATTTTTATAAAAGAGAATGATAACTTTCTTAGTATCACATTAATATTATGATTTCTATTCTTATCGTTATGACAAATCTGGTTGCGATAACAACGAAAAAGGATTATTTGTTCTTAATGAATTAAAAAGAAATCAGTAAAAAAAAAAATGATTATTTTTCGTTAAAAATGCGTCATTGCGTTTGTTCTATAAATATCGGCTTTTTAAACGTTTTTAAGAATAAAAATTATTGTTGTAATACTGAACAAAAAATAAAATAAAATAAAATAAATACTGAACTATTATTATGAATGTCTGATGCCCAATATAAGCTAATAAGCTTTCCATCTTTTTCAACTTAGTCAAAATATAAACAGAAATCCAGGGCTCAATAAATCACGAACACTTAATTGGCCGATGCTCTCGAAACAGTTAAACATGAGCAGTTTATATTCATAAATATTCCGGATCTATAATTAAAAAAACTCGAAGCCAAAAGCACTTATTAAAGCTCAAATTTTGCGAAAAAATATTTAAAAAGAAACGGATTTTAACCGCCATTTATAACCTTGTAAAAATTAATATAAAAACGTTCCAAACTCCGGTGTGACCATGGCCCTCTGAGCAGGGAAAGCGCAATCCCATACATGATACTGTGGGCCTTGGAGGAAGGAACGCGTGATCACATATGTGTGATCATGGTCCTGAACGGGATATGCAGATCACATGCATTTATATATAAAGGGAAGAACTGATGCCATATAAGAGAAAAAAAGTGTACAATTTATGTTAAGAACTGTATGTTATGTGAATTAGATGGGGCACGTTAGACAGGTTATGATTGATAGCATCATGACCTGCTTATACTTCACCTAGCGGAAATTCCGGGCGAGACAGAAAATTTAGGTAAAACCAGCTTGAAGATTTATATCCATCCAAAATTGTCTGAAACTATCACTATTAATTAAAAATTTCGAATAATTTGCTGTAAAGCTCAGTAACTCAGAAATATTAGTTAAAAAGTAAACCGCAGTACAACAAATAAATTCAATAAGAATTAATTGAAGAAGTCATGTTTTGTGCATTTATTTTTTTAAACAAATTTAGATAAGTTACATAAGATTGTATCTTAAGCACCATGCGTAATATAATCTTAAAATGTCGGTAAATTATTCAAATAACAATGTACACTTTAGAATTAAATATATAAGACACTTAATCTAATATATAGCTAAAATTAATTAATAAGAAATACTGAAATACTACGTATTTATAAAATATTTTTACGTACATTGTGATGAAAGCTGGTTACAATTACGAAATTATGTACTTATCAACTTATATTAGCTGAAAGTAGCAACTTAGATTTTAATTCTAGTATAATTATTAATGTCACCAATAGTTTGAAACTCAGTTTGCTAAAAGTTTATTAAAACCAGTTTAAATTGTTTAAAAGATTTTTAATTTTTTTCCACATGGTGAGATTGCTTTAAAATGTTATAGTTCATGAATTTCCATCGAATCATTCTTTATTAAATAAACTACTCATTGTGGGGCATTACAAATGAACTAAGAAGAAAATAGTATTTGTTAGAATAGTAATAAATTAACCGAGAGAATATGTTAGTATTATTACTGACATTTTACGTAACAAATAGTACACTTTAAGCAGATAATAGATTTCGACATCGTTAACTCTAATTAAAACACATATAATATGGATATGTCAGGATTTTATATGTTTAAGAATATGGTCATGTGTTATATAGAATGATCTGTTGAAAATTTATAAAACACTCTTTATCAATAAGCTAGGCGCTCTTTAAAACGTCCATTCTTAGGCACGCGACATTTCTCAGATGCACATTACATCATTCTTATATTTGAAGATGATTTAATCAGTTTTTGGTTTGACTTTGAAATACATTTGACATAAAGTAATATTTCAAACATAATCAAAAATAGAAATATTTACAGAAAAAAAAACATCGAATAGAGGATGCTTTTATGGTACCTTTGTTGCTGTCTTCACAAATCACTTTACAATGCTCAAGGGACATGGATTTTTCGTATAATACATTACAAAAATTTAATAATATTTTCTTGATGTCCTGACAAGAGGGAACAGTACTTTCTCTTCTAAGTGTCTGTTGAAGAGTCTCTTGGTTTTTCGTGTTGGATGTAGCGTTGTATATCAGATATTCCTTCATTCCTGATTCAAAATGAACGAGGCATGTGAATGTTACAATCAAACCGTCTTCGCAGGGTGCTCTTTCAAAAGTTTGGGACCTAGTTTTCTAGGATATGTGCCCGTGGATTTGAGTGATTTTGATTCCCCTATAGATATTGTGGGAGTTTATTCCAACCACATTGAGGATTGAATAAAGTACAGTCACTGGTTAGGCATGCGGTATTTCTAAGAAGTATCTCAACTCCCAGCAAAAACACTAACATACAGAAGTTACAAAATACTTGTTTCGAGATATTTTCTTATAAAATTGAAAACTACACTACTTATCATAGAAAAAAAATTAACGAAATAGTACAAAGTAATAAAAACTGACGTTGTTGGGCATCCTGCTTCTATTAGATTCAATGGCTCCTGCCGCCCGAAATGTGAAAAAATTGCCCTTGTCCTTGACACCGAATTCTATGACAAGTGACGAAATGCTGATAGAAGAAGGGCGCGTTCTATAACTCAATATGTGTGGACACAGCACAGAAGCTATTTTTATTATGCATCCGAGAGTTAAGCGCGCCTAACTGAGAGTTAACTAAAGTTGTTTATTACTTTGTACAGTATTTAAGTGTCACTAAAAAAAATCAAATATACCTATATTTTAAAATTGTGTTTTAATTTCTTAAAAATTACTTATATAATATTGCTATATTTTTTGCCATCGATTTATGGAACTCGTGGGATAGTTAAAATTATTCGATTTATGTAAGAATAACATTATAACAATTTTGTCAGATAAAATAAATTTTGTAATACGTTATGTGTATAATCATACACGGGATAATTTTTTCATTCAATTCTGCTGTACTTTTTCATTTTCGTTAACTATCATTTTATGAACTAAGAAATATTGAAAAGAAATCGCGAAAAGAATTTAAAAAAAACAAAAGTGAATTGTTTATTTTCTTCTCAATTCTCTCTCCATGGCCAACAATTCCAAGCGTAATAAAAATATCAAAAATTGTACCTCAGTGAATCTAAGGGTTTTTAAGAAATAAATTTCAAAAGATTCACACATTTCATTAATATATAGCAATAATTCAAAATAATTTTATACGCATCATTTACTTTATTTAAAATTTCAATAAATTAAAATTTTTAATTCAATATCTAAAACATTGTCGTAATAATAAAAAAAAGTATTATAAATATGGGAAACACACAAGATATGAGGTATATATTATGTGAAGTTCGCGTAATAGCCCTATAATAAATCTCATACGTTATTCCTAATATTTGATCCATTGATCCAAGCTGAAAAAATATGATTTATTTACATAAATTTTGAAGGGTGTATTGAATTGACAATATTAAAATTCTTTGCATGTAGTAATAAACGAAAATGATTTGTACATTTGCATTAGATTATACATGATTTGTATAACAGATAAATAAATTTCCTTTTTTTTTTTTAAGATTTCAATTCTTCTTTCTCATTTATATGAGGATATATTTACTGAACTACCAAACTTGTAATAGTAATAATGAGGTATTTAATATTAATAGTTATACAACAAGTAAAATACATTGTATAGGAGTTTACTGGTGTTCCTTTCTTAACCTTTTTTGTAAGAATAAATTTTGTAGAATAAGTTAAGCAAAGGATCACTTAGAATTTATGATTATTATTCAGTGGAAAAAAGTTTACATACTTTCTGGTTCTGGGGGGGGGGGAAGACCCATCTGCCAAAATTGAAGGACAATATTTTTTCTATTGTCTCCTACATACGATTTTGTTATTATATTAACTGAATTTACTTTCAAGCATTAAAAGCACATCTTGTTCATGTATCATTGTATCTTCTTAGCTCTTATAAAGAAAGTGTATACTTTATGATACTATACAAAAAATATTTAAATTTGTTTTGCAAGCTGTAGGTAAACTTGGCAAACATAAGCACTGAGGTAATATGGCCACATTTAAGCTAATACCCATATTACACTTAATGGTTTTGAGTTGTGTGTGTACATTCGTACTGCGTCGATGACAATACTCAAACGTCATAGCGACTATGTAATTTGTTTGTGTTGTTGTGTGGTTCAAACAGAAATGCAAGCAGACCATTTCTAATGCAAGTACAGCTGCCTCTGATATTTCAAATTGGGATTTGTTGTTGTACTTTACTTCTCTTACTTAAGATTTAACACGCAAAATTACTTAAATTTCATGAAACATAAATAACTGTTATCTTATATGAATGCATTATCTGCTGGCGGGAGCTAGTAGTTTCGTTTTTACTTCATTTAACAGCAGTGATGCAAAGTATTCAATAAAGTCATTAGAGTAAGCATGGGCATTAAAATCAAGTGTAATACGGGCAGTACCGAAATTTGATGAAATAATGCTTTCAAACCTGACTCCTGGATGATCCTCTCGTCTTACAAACCCTTTGATTTGATCTTTCTTCCACAAACATCTTCCTTATAAAAATTTGTTCCACGTTACAGCAGCACAGGACTCATCCATTATCACTACGAAATTCTCCCAGTCAGCAGCAGCATTTTTTTAGGATCTTAGTCCAATTCGAACCCTTAAAGCAATCTGTGGAAATCACGGAAGACGTAAGAATGTTGTAAGACAATTGACAAGTGCAGAAGGTTTGGATTCTACAAAGTAGATTACGCAATGCAGGTCGTACAAAAGGTGTGGGAGCTAAACACAGAGAAACAGCAAGTGCTGGCAAACAGAATGCCCCCCCCCCGAATTTTTCTTGATTGTGGTGCTAACTATAATGATGAAAATCAAGGATGGACAGGGATGGGGGCAATGTTGTGGCTCTTGTACATCCTGGCTCCATGAGGAATGTGTCGAGTTAGAGGGCGACACCTTCTATTGCAATGAATGTAGCATATGATACAAGGGAAAGTCATAGTTAAATATTATTTTACTTTAAGTTTTTAATAATTTGTGTTAATCTAATAGTTGTCTGATTTTCACCACTCAATTATTTTTAATTTATAGATAAAAACCGGGACATGTTTTTGTGATACAATTTCTTCAATAACAAAGGTATAAATTTACATTTTTATGATTTGCCAAACATGTAAATTGTGTATAAATGCGTTTCCGTTAAGAAAAAGATAACATTAGTGATGACACTGTCTCTTATCTTTTTTCATAATGGCAATCTACCTTTATTTCCGCCAATGGTGCCCATTTTACCTAAAGCTGTAGTCAAGTACGGAATTGCGGAATTTTTTTTGGAGTTTATTTATACACACCAGAAGAAGAGTTAGAGGTTTGTTCACATACCTTAGAAAAATCATACTCTAAAATTTGAAACATCTTAATTTCCGAAAAAATGGAAACGGTTTTAGAGAAGTATATTTTTAATTAAGTGTTTTGGTGCCCATATTTACCAACTTTATCCTATTAAGTAACTAAGCAAAAAAATTGTCGCGACCCGGAGGTCGCATGTTTAAGGTGATTCGGAAAAGAGGCAGCCATGACCTTAAAAATATATACGTTCATTTTAGATCTAACACTATATGAATGATTTAATCTGGTGAGCAACCTTAAATCCTAATTTTTAATCTAACTTATAAGATTATTCAAAATGACTTATCTTGGATCGTATCCTTTTGCAAGTTTTTCTCGAACCACGATAGCTTGGTACCGATCAACGGCTATTTACTTCCACAAATCCTGATGGATTCAGAGAAATATTAATTTCAAGCCGTAGGACTTCCTAATCTCAATTCACTTTTTACTATTCCTAGATTCACTATTAACCTCATACGCCCAAATGTTCCAGTTTAAATGGCATTCACATTTGAGTAAAATGAAGTTATCTCTGCGGGAAGCAGTTTATAAAGTAAAATCACACTTAAAGAATAGTTTTATCCAAGAAAATTAGTAAAGTACCGCGAACTGAACCCGTCAGAAAATGATTGTTTGATTTGTAAGCAAAAATATCAAGTTAATGTATGATTTAGGATATAATTAGGATATATATTATGATTTTCCGTAATAAACTAATCATTAAAAAAACATTATGGGATAGAATGAAGCTGATTTAAGAATTTTATTTAAACGCAAATCAAAATATTCTGTTATTCTAATGTAGATTAATGCAAAGTACTTTCTCGACTTGGTTAAAAAAGTCCCTACCAGGAAGATGTCTTGTAATATACTCGTTAAATTTTAGTCAAATCATGTATAAAATAAAAGTTTAAGTTCTTTCTTCAGCACAATTATGTGTATCAGATACGTTTCTAATTCTTTTAAGGTTTTTTAAGAATTCAAGCGAATTACTTTTATGATTTGCATACTTTTATCGCGTGCGCATATAATAATCGATTTCTTGTCTTTTTAAAAAATAAATTTATTTTCTACCTCTACTTAAGTGAAATCATGACGAAACAACTTCAAGCAAAAATCGCTGTTATACTTTTTGCTACATATAAACGTAATAGTAAAAAGAAACTCTGTATTGATCGACGGGAACATTCCTTTCCACTAGATATTTCTATCATCATTTCCCGATTCCTAATGTTGATACTTCTGACTCATTTACCGTTTCGATTCTTTTTCGGAATTCGTTTCATCTTCAAAGAGTTTTCAAATCTCTAGAAGCGACGGGAAATCTTAGTTTCTATTTCATTGGAGGGAAACACATTTTACAAGAAACCGTCGGTTTTTTTGGGGGGAAACAATAAAAAAAATTAATTTAAATTGAATTTCCAGGAAAATTATTGAGCAGAATAGTTTATATGTGAGATAGAGCACTCTTCTGTGCTAAGTAAAAAAAATTTTAATTAGAGTTTCTCAAATGTTCAATGTCGAACATTAACGACAAATGTTGCATTTTCTGTAAGTTGGTGATGTGAATTACATTAATTCCTATATAAATTTAGTTGAAAGACAAATGGCAATTATTTTTCAAAGCTGTGGCTTGATTACCTAACAAGGGTGACACAGATCTGGTATAATAGTGTACGAATTTACTCCTTTTGCCAATCAAAATTTACAGAAATCCAATTCACAGTCTAACTGCTTAAGGGAACGGTGGACAACTAAAATTCATTTCTCAAATCCTTAGCTTAACTATCTGAAAATGGAATAAATATAGTGAATGATTATTATATATCACAAACTAAATATTTAAATAAAAGCTATTATAAACTGATTTTTTAAAAAAATTTCAATTTTTTAAACTTTTTTTTTAAAATGCTTCTTGCGCCTTAGTTTTTAAGATAAGTACATATTTTTTGTTTCATATATATATGAACTACAACAAAACATATCTGTTCATGAATTTTTAATTCTGAATAAAATATGATGAAAAGGGATACATTTTCTACATTTACGTAACAATGAAAATAGAATATTTACGAACTAAGAAAAGTGCATTTTAAACATTTATTTGAATAAAATTTTTTAAAAAAAATTCTGTAATTATAAATCAGATTGACAAAATTCTTTTACAGAATAATATAAGAACCAATATAAGGAATGTTTTTAGTATAAAAAATCAAAATTTTAATTTCCCCCAAAATTTGACATTGTGAAGGTCCACCATTCAATTGTCCATTTGTAACTAAATTGGTACAAAAACTTTATTTTTTTAAATAAAGATCCACTCTCTCTTTCTCTTAACAGTTTAGTTTAAGCATAAATTAAATTCAGTTTATATAAATGATCTCAGTTATTAAATTGAATCTGTATATAAATATTATAGAGTGTAAATAGACATTTTCTTAACCATATAATACACACTTACACGCATATATGTATGTATGTATTTGTATTATTGTATATTACATAGATACAGAAATAAGTTAAGAAGAAAATTATTACTTTAATTTGACCGCTTTTATCTTCATAAAAGGTCTGTCTTTGTATATTGTATTTTAAAACAAACATGAGACCGACGCGTTAATCTCAACTAGGGATTGCAGTCCCGTGATCCCAGTGTTTCTTCAAATCACGAAATCCGGGATAAAATACCTAATCCTAGGAATTAATTTGTCATCTAAATTTTATTTTAATTTTTTTTTTCTCATCAAAATTTTCTGAGAATTTAGAGAACTTATATTTTTTATGAAATATGTACGTTGTTTTTTGTGTGCAATTATTGTTTCCTTATTGATAAATGTAGTGAAAAGAATTATCTGACGGAACAATTTAAACCCTGAGTACTAGACACAGTTTACTTTTTTGGCATTAAAAATTCAGTTTACAATGGCCTAAATTCACAGACAAGTGGTCCTACGTCGGATTCACGAGATGCACTGGCAAACATTTATTTGAACATTCAACGTGTCTTTAATTATAAGCGAATCTCCTTGAAACACTTGACGCTTCTAATCTCACAGCATTGCTAACAGTTAATGCAACTGGATCTTCTATTTCAAATGAGGTAACACTTAAAATTGATTCCCATTCTGATTAACTAACTGATTCAATCATACACAAAAAAACCATAAAGTGTAGTAGAAGAACAAGATAAAGTTTCCAAAGAGAGAAATATGCACCAATACAGCCTATTAGATTTGAGACACTGTCAACAAAAATTCGAAAAGAAATGTCTATTTCCGAAAATGGAGGGGTAACTGACTGGAAATAACATACTTCTATTTAATGACGGTAGAGCCTACTAGAGTAGATTTTATGAACGAGCATTTTCTTCAGTAGTAAAATTTGTAACAAAAAAGAAAAAAGAAAAAAATAGTCGTTTGAACAGCGAAATTCAGGACGAGTTGTGTTTCTTAAAAGCTTATTTGCAGAAACACAAGAAATGATAAAATATTTTTCATTTCATTATATACTATTTTTTTGTTTGTTTTTATGACAAATTAAGTTTTGTTTTGATTTGTTTCAGTAAATAATATTAAACCAATTTTTTTATAATTATGTTTTTAGTTTTATTATGTTATTTCCATTATACTGATGAGTAAGTATTTTTCATAAATAGTTCAATCCTAAACACGGGAACAGTTCCGGGATCCCGAGATTTGGAAACTGTAATCCTGAAATCCCGGGATTGAAAATATAACACGGGATACCAAACCCGTGTCTCAACAGTAATACCTTGCTTCCTCGGAACTTTTTTTTCCTGAACCAGTCTATCTAAGACAGAGCACATAACACCTCCTAGGAGATTTAATTTTTTTTGTCTGGTGCTGAAATTACTTCAAAAAATGTTTTGGAGTGAGACGAAGTGGATTTAGAAGAAATTCATGATGTCATTTTCTCATGTCTAGTGAGTCATGTCGTTCTATCATTCGATCTCTGATGCATCTATAGCGTTCTATTATCTCCGAAAAATCTCAAAATGTCCTTAGAACTCATTTTATTTTTTCCACAATTTATTCGCTTCTCATTTCCTCCAGGTATAATTTTATAAGAATAATACTGTGTAATATTATAATTATTGATATATTTATAAACTTTAGCACAGCATTGGTTCCCATTCCCAAATCCTTCTATTGACTTACAGTTAGTGAAAAAATGTTCCTATATATTTCACGTAATCGGTAAAAACAACCAGAATGGTGACTGTGGATAAATGGAAACTTCTTGCCATCCTTTTACAAAACTTAATAATTTAGAAACAAACATATGAAGAACATAACAGGGAATTAAACACTTCGTGCCCATATGTTGTGCAGGCAAATCAATTAATAACCGGAAATATTGCATGTACAATGTGCGCGTAAATCAGTTAAATTATTATTCTGTCCAAAGATGTTTAGCAAAACTTGAGGAATCTTTAGCAGAACTCGGTTAATTGGAGCCTTGCTTCCCATAGTGATTTTAACCTGTATTATTCTACAACTATTTCCCTTCAATAGCTGTTAGACGTGAGGAAAACTATTAGAGTAAGTTTCTATCCAAGAACTCACATTACGCCACGAGAAGTTATTGAACTAAAAAAGTATTTAATGTAAATCAAACTCAATTATAATAGACTTGGAAATTTGTTCATGGATTCTTTTTGATATTATCAATTACACCAGTTTTATGTTACAAACAATTGTTTGATTTTAATGAAGGTTAAAATTAGAAAGAAAGAGAGAAAAAATGAGATATAAGAAGTACTCACTAATATTAGATAATAAAATTGAACATGAATAACTATTCATAAAATAATACGGTACCTACGTATTATTGCCGATATTATATGAATAGAAGCACATGGTTGTCAATTCAGGGCTTACGACACATATGAAATCTGGGTTGCCATTTTGGTGACGAATCTTGATCGTTGGCACAGTAGCGATAGTACGTAAGTACCAATAATATGCATAGCATTTTAAAATTTTTATATTCCTTACTCTTTATCTTATTTCTTATTCTATATTGTTATAAAATTATGATTCTGCTTACCATTACAATATGTGACAGAAATTTTGTACATTGAATCAATTTCAAAGAAATGAGTAACAAATTACATATAACGCTTTTTCTTTCTTTGTGAAGTTTTAAACTATTTTATTTGAAAAAAAAGAGCTTTAAAGAATATTTAAATTTTTTCTATATCTCTTTTTTGTGAATGATAAATTAGTAACTTTATGGCACTAACCTTTTATACACTGGAAATTGTAGTTATATTCCACTAAATGTGTCCACTCATCTGGTAATAAAAAATAACTTAGTAAGAATATATATACGTCCTAAATATAAAAAATGAATTTACAAACAGTAAATAATAACAGTAAACGGTACAATGATAAATTATGATACTAAATATTCATATCAAATAAACTTTTAAGCAAACAGTTTTTTCTGATTTTTATTCTTTTAATTAGAAAATAAATATAACTGTTAAAATATTTCTATTTTAACAGTTCCTTCACGGATTTCTCGTATTTATGCACGGAATTTTAAATAAAATTACTAAACGTAGATTTCATGAAATGATTTTTTTCCTTTTACAGTACATTATTTTGAAATGTGAAGGTTAATTATCAGTCTTTTCTGCTTTTCACATGAATAAATTTGACTACTTTTTTAAAATTCCCGTGCACTTTCATACCTTACACACAAACCCACTTTAATAGTGGATTGAGAGTAAATGTTATCTAATATTAAATTGACTTTCAAAGTCATAAACCACATAATTCGAGAAACCAGACACATAATTTCAGCGCCTTTGACACTTATATATTTTTATACTATTTAAAAATGAGAAGAAGGGAACTTTGGTTGCTGTATAAAAGGAGTCCTTTAGAAATAATGTAATGTAAATCCTAGGAGTTGAGGGAAAATTTAGAGAAAAAATCAATAATTTATTTTGGCCTTTTTACGATTATATCCAAAAGAGAGCAACTTTTTCTCTATAAACTTTAAATTTATACGACAGAGATTCCGGGTTTAATACTAAATTTAATTTTATTCCATTTTTTTTTCAACCAGATCACTCTTTGTTTTCAAACGACAAAATGGATATTTTTAAAACACGGGCTGTATTTGTTATACAAGTTAGGTTGGTTTCTTTTCAGATTTAAATCCTATAATTTTTTAAGGGTTTAATTCTTTTTTCTGATAACTTAAAATATTAAAATATTTCATTTACTGGGTGTAATGGAAAGTTCAGTCGTTATTTTTTAATACTGCACTTTCTTTCGTTGTGAACCCTTAGCAAGAATTCGGATCCAACTGAAACCGGCTTAGACAAGTTAGATTAATATACTACTGATGATTTATATTTTTTTTTGCATTTAATTAGTTTTTTTAAACTTGTAAAACTACATTGTAAAAAAGTGCCTTTAAGATATAACATGTTGTTTGAGTTCCCAAAAAGAAATAACACGATTGAGATAAATAAAGGTTTGTGTCACGTGATTGGAGAGAATGCAGTAACAGATCGAACATACCAAAGATGATTTGCAAAAATTTTTAGGGAGATTTTTCTTTGAAAGATGAACGCAAATCAGGAAGGTCATCAGATGTCAGTGACGATGTGCTACGCTGTATGTTCAGGACCAATCTCACGTTAGGTTTTTACAAAAGTAGGCTTTACGCTTGGAATTCATCAGATAACTGCTTTGGATTTGCATTAAAAGGCTTGCCTTCGCGTGTCCAAATACTATGTGTGCGTGCGTGTTACACGGATTAAACAAAAAAAATTAATGGACAGAATTTCGATATGTTCTGCAAATCTTGCTCAGCACAAAAGGGGACCGTTTTTAGGCCACTTGGCAATTTGAGATAAAACGTGGATAGGGTATAAACACGTAACTAGAAAGAAATAGTATGTTAACAAAAGGAAGATTCAATTCTTCACATTCAAAGCTAACGTGCATCAGAAGATTATGTTGTGTATATAGCAAGGGTATGAGTTGCTAAAAGAAAATGAAATGATAGTTACTGTTCTCAACTTGATGTTTTAACAAAAGAAAGCCCAGATAAACGTCCATTTTTGTCCAACAAAAAGGGTGCGATTCATTATTAAGATAACGCTAGACTACACGGGGCAAGAAACATCACATAAAAAATTGCAGAGTTGGGTTAGGAAACTGTACTTCCACCAGCATAAATTCCTAATATTGCACCATCTTACTATCATCTATTCAAGTTACTGCAAGGCTTTCTTGTTGGAAACGAATATATAATGTATGAGGGTGCTTAAATGACATTCAAATAATACTTTATCTCCAAAACAGAGAACTTCATTTCCAGAATTTAGGTAATTTATCAGAACGCTGGCAGACAGTTGTAACTAATATTTTATATTAAGTTTTAAATAAAAAGTTAAAAATTAGTTATGTTGTGTTCTTTAGAACAATAAACGACATAACTTTCTCTTACACCCAATGTATGTAAAAATATTTTGTATTTTACCGTTTTTATACTTTTAAATATTTTTCCTTTCTTAAAAAATCTTATTGAAGTATAATAAACTTCTCCTTATCATTAGTATTAATTTTAAATATTGATTCTAAAACTGAAGTACACATACATCTAGGGGGGAGCAAAAGCTTATCAGGGAATAAAAAAAATCTTCAGAATATAAAAGGATAGCAATAGTGTTGACAAATCCAAAGATTATTTCTGACTTATTTCATCCAGAAAGTATATCCACGTTGAGAGAATACCAAAATGGGATTAGTCTCCCAAGATAGGATGTATAAAAGAGGATATAACTAGAACTAAGTAATTATGTGGAAATGAAAAGGTATGTTCAAAAGGAATGAAAACCTCTTTCTGCGCTAAAGAGGTAATTATCTCTTGTAAACACAGAATTGTTTGATAAATTTTCATGAGCTGAAGATGGCAGTATTAATGTCAGATCATGGTTATGGTAAACAAATTTTCCCATTTCAACTGGCATGCATCCAATTCGATGGCTTTGGGACCTAACGTGAAATAGCATATTTACATAAACCAAAATGAGTGTCTGTCTCTTTGACAAAATGTAGCATAAATATTTCTTCTGAGTGACATTTTTACTAACAAATAATAATTCTGGTTTTCTCTTAATGTAATTTTCTTCATTTTCTAAGATTTCATTTCAAATTTAATTTCAATTGTGTTGATGAAACATCGGTGAATTGATAAAAACTGTTACTTTTTCTTTTTAAATGTTCTACTGCTTAAGGAAAAAATGCTACTTTTTCTGTATTTTGAAATAGTTTTAAGACTTCTGACTTTGTTTGCAGTCCTTTGATTAATGTTTAGAAACCATTACCGTTTTTGTCTTTTTAAGTTCAATTTCATGAACAGAATTTTTTTAATTGAAGTTAGAAATAATATATATGCAATTATTGTCAAAATTTTTAAACTTTAAAGAAATGTTAATCAAATTTTAAGTTTTCCAATTTATTTATTTTAATGAATATTGAATATTTACGATAATAAGTTAGAACTCATTACTCAAACATATTTCAAAAGAATTTACAAAAAATTTTAATTTTTTTTTTTTTTTTAGTGAATCATATATTATATATCTAATCAAAGCTGTATCAGATATTTTCAAATGTTTTTGGATAAACTTAGAAGAAAATACACTTGAATTTTTTTTTTATAATTCTCCATTTCTATTAATTCATTTGGACATTAAGCAAATTGTGAAATTTCATGTATGTCTATTAATTCTTGAGATACCTTATTTGATACATCATCGACTTTTAAAAATTCCTTTTCGAGAAAAGTGCATTTAGAGTTTGTAAAATTTTGTTCTGAGAAATGTAGTTGCATTTTCCCCATTTTACATACAATGGGAACAAAGAACTTTTTTTTAAAAAAAAGCTAATTATTTGAATTGAAAAGGGATAAACAAAGTGAGATTTTAGACCCAAAATAGCATTTTCAATATAGATCAATGCCTAAGAAATTATCCTTGGTTTACTGTAACTTGTCATGCAGCATGTTCCATTTAATGGAACTCCACATGTCATGCAGCATTTTAAATGGAGATTTTAAGTGAATCGAAATGTTTAGTAAACAGAAATCAATAGGATTATGAATTATCAGTTTTAGTTAGAAATTCCAAGCGAGTTTGTAAATTCCTGTCATTCATCTGATTCATTTTAATGTATCCTAATTTTTTATGCATCATTTCAAACTGGCTATGAATTCATTTAAGTTGACAGTAAATTCATTGTAACTGGAATTAGATGTATTCTGGTTTGGGAGGAGGGCTATGGTTTTATTTTAATCACCAATGGATTCATTCCAATCAGCTCTGGGTTTAGCGTAATGAATAATAAATAATTTTCAGACGGCATACAATACGGCAAGTTTACCAATATATATATATTTTTTTACAGGGTACTGACGTCCATCTCCTTTGTGTGGTTCTGAATTTAACAGGGCAACTTTACAGCTATTGTTATGGAAAAGTTCTCGGCTTTCTAATTGAATGGTTTCCTGCATGTATTCGCATGTTTGATAACTTAAATTTCCTTTTATGAAAGCATTTGTGTCGAAGTATTAATGGAAAATACCCTTTAAAAATTCAGTTTTATAAGAAAACACTATGAAGTTATTATTTTTTTTTAGTTTTGCTAAATCATGTATTGTTTTTTTTTTAGATTGTTAATATATTATTAATAAGTTATTTATTAAATTTGAATAATTAATTTATAATAAAGATACCTATAAAGGAAATTTAAAAAATGAAAATTGTAAATACATCTGAATATTTTTGCCAGACGAATATTATGCCATGAGTTTAAAGGCCCTTGTATTTCCTGAAATTTCAACAGCTTATTGATATTTTTGCAAATGTGGCTTTATATATCATTTAGTTTTAAAAGCTATAAATTGTAGTATTTTTTTTTGTAAATTTAAATTCCACTCCCAATAATACACATTTTGAATGATTGATACTGCTCTTGATATAGTTATTTAAATTAACTTCAACTTTATAACATTAAATAAAAATTTTACTTTGATCTTACTGAAGCTGTATTTATCTAACATCCTATGCAACCTTACAAACCTTGCTCATAGACTCCTCTCTATCCTGCCTTTCACATCACTCTCACTCGTTTGATGATATAATTGCATACCACTTCTGTTGAAAAAAAGCGTCTTATACTTCCTAAACATATATATTTTAAGGCTAGCTTACTATGAAAAACTGAAAGGAAACTTTTGTTCATGATTCATATAAAATTTAATTTATTATGATTTAAGATTAAATGTTTTGATATTTATAAAAAATTATAACGGCAAGTTTCCCGAATATAGGTACAAAAATCCAAAATCAAGACATTGCAGTATATGCAAATGTAATTGATGTGTACAAAATGTTTTATTATTATTTTTATCTATTTTTTAATCAAAATGTTGTGCTGCTGTTCAGGTTTACTTATTTGGGAGCCCCGAGCTCAACCAGAGGTTTTGGGGCTACAGGGAGACAATTCGAGGTTACCAATAGATGATACTCATTTGATTCATTTAGGTGATGCAGGTGTAGTTGATACCAAATTATTAAAAATGTAGTTCACTCTCTTCCTTCCAAATCAGGGATATCAGTTACATTATAATCAGTTCGTGAATACACTTATTCATCTTTGTATATTTTTGTTTCACATCTATTTTACACATTTAAATTTATTCTGCCATCAATAGATTGAAATATGAGGTTTACTCAAATGAAAGCAGCTATGGCGTTACGAAAGGTAGAATTAACATCTGCTGTAGATGATGGCGCCGCATGTGGAGAGAAGCGCCGGTGTTTTATTTAGCAGCTCTACGTCGTTTTGCAAACATGAAGCGTGACATAGTAAGAGAAATATGTGTCATGAATTTGCTGACGAAGGCACAGATTACTGTATTTCAGTTTCTAAGAGGGATTTTCATGTTTTCAAGCATTTGAAAAAGACTAGAATAGAAACTAATTTGCAATCAACAAGAGGGTGCAATGAAAGGATCGAACGTGGGTTTGATTAAGGGATCCAAAAGCAGCAAGTGCTTTTTTCAAAGCCGGTATTTCAGTTGTTGAAACAATTGGATAATTGAATAAACAAAAAGGATGCGTAATGAATTTCATTCTGTATAAATGGATATACTGCCAAGTATCACTTTTATTTGAAGAAGTTTCACATAAGTATTAATGCTGTCAATTTTACTGTATATTTAATCAAAAATGCGGCTGTACTTTTGCAATAATAGGATATTTAATTTATCCATTTTGGGCATAAGGAAAACATTTATACAGAGCAATGCCAAATATAACTGACTAATTCATAAATGACGAAGAATTACAATAGGACATAGGGTCGAAAATTACGTTTAGTCGGAGTAATTCACAAAACAGTTATGAAGGGTGTGACGTCAAGTGGAAGGAAATGAGGCTATAAGAGGTAAGAAATATATTTATTAGAAGTAAACCATGTTTACAACGAACAATGAATCACGATCTGATGTTAAAAACCCAATGCTAAGTGATTTTCACAGGAATTGCTCGAAGTTTCGACAACGTAGGTCCTAGTACAATCGATTTCGATGGATGAAGGATTTTCGGACGCGTTGAAGCAAATCCGGTGGGCTGGCAATGTCAGCTGAAGCGTTGACAACCGTACCGTGAGATCCTTCACTGTAGCTACCAGAGTTTAGTACAAAAGCGATTTCAAATGGCTCAAGAAGAAGTAATCAAAAGGATTGAGATCCATGAAGCATAGGGGCCAATCAATAAGTCTGTAACACCTCCCCGGGATATGTAGCATAGAGGTGATTACGAACAGCAACCGAAAATGTGCTGGTGCACCATCGTGCATGGATCACACGTACTGGTGCGAAGTGGAAATTCTCTGTAGCAAATCCAGAAGTAAGAAATTTCCAAAACGTATGGGTTTCTCTAACCCTACCATGGCTGTTCAAATCTCCACATCCATTTCATAATTCCTCTCATCTGGTGTCGTATTTGGAAACAACTTGAATATTATGCAATATGAAATTAAAATCTATAAAATATATTGCTCTGCAATTTCTTAAAAATAAATATATTGAACATTTTTCATAGTTTAACTAGTCAATGTTCTGTAGGATAATTGCTATCAGAGAAACATTAATACACGTTTACAAAATTTACAAAATAAATTCCAAAGGAATATTTTTTGTTATTCATTTAAAGTTACTGAAACGTGAAAACACATGGCCTCTGATTTAATAAAAAATACAATTTTTAACTTTTTCGATTGGAACTAAGAGTCAAAGCAGAGAAGACTAAACTAGGACGAAAACTGTATTCAGTATTCCAAAGAAATTAATAAGAAAGGAGAAATTTAAACATTTGCGAATCAACTGAACCTGACGCATATGCTGCGATTTCTGAAAATGCAAAATACTTTTTTCAAAAGAGTTCTCTGTAATTGCTTATTTTGTCGTTCTTTTTTAATGTGAAGATCTGTTTCCTTTTATTAATTCTTCTGGCGAAACGGAATATTTGTAACTTTCGTGGAGTGTTTTAATATTTAGAAAGGCGTATCATTTTTAGTAGTACAACTTATCATCATCTTCCAAACTTCCATACATAATTAATACAGTACTTAGATGCATGCAGCAAAATTATTTTCATTTATTTTTTTTCTCATTTGAATAAAATGTTGTTATACAAGGTTTATACTCTAAATATGTGCAGTGGCAAAGTTTTGTGACAGAATTAGTTCTGAATTTGATATTTTCCCTTCAAAACTGACTTTACATAATATTTCAAAATCAGATTGTACTCTTATGGTGTAGTTAGGCTTCAGCCTCTGTTAAGGTTAAGAAATAAAGGAAATGTAATGTATATGCACAGAGTATTTGAGATGACTTTATATTAAAGAATTTTGTTATTTATTTTCGATATTTTCAAGGTATAACTGTTACTGATAGTTAGGTATTCTCTTGTGGAATTATAAAACTGGAATATATGTATCAGCCGTATTCTGTTCGCTTCGCTGTCAATTCCATGATGCTGTAAAACTATGCATTGTTTTTAAGATTTTGGCATCTAATTCAACACATTAAGTTTTTAATTATACTGAAAATCATTTTTATAACCCATCCCTTTCATTTTAAAACGGACAGATATTTAACTTTTAAAGCGGATCTAGAAGTATCCTTTATTTCCTGGTATACACGAGTATATCTTTATAACACCAGCTCTTAGTGGATCCCTTGTGAACGAAATAAACATGCTTACCAAGTTAGAAGTCTGATAGTACAAAAACAGAATTTTTCTTTTACGTAAAACACCCCCATAAGCCCCCTTAGTCCTATAAGGAATCGACTATTCAAAATCCGTTTTTAACGGAGCCCTACAAGTAAAAAGAAACATGACTGCGAAATTTTAATCTTTAGGTTTAATTACCCCAAAATGCGATTTTTTTGTCGAAAATTCCCCTCTAATCCTTTTAGGAGACAAATTTCACAAAACCCGTTAGTCCAGTGGCTGAGTGGTAGTGTATCGCCTTTCTACACCTCAGGTCTAAGGTTCAAATCTCCGACTGGCCAAAGTCGGTTCAGCCTTTCATCCTTTCAGTGGGTCAGTAAATAAGTTAAAGTTTGCTGGAGAACCATACTCTGGGGTTGCGCCACAGATTGACCACCTGAAAGGAGCATCTGCAAATGCACCTTAATGCCTAAGGTCGCGGAAACTGAGATAAGCACAGTAGGCCTTGGCACTCATTTGGTGCTGCGCCACTGAGTTTAGTTTTTCTTTAGGTCTAATTACTCAAATGCAGCGGGTTTTTTTCTACAACCCTCCGTAAATCCTCTTGTGAGAAAAATATCGCAAAAATCTTTCTTAAAGGATTTGTCCCATTTCAAATCCGTATAGGTTGCCTACTTCAGAAATTCTGGTATGTGTATGAGTGAGTGTGTAAGTCGCTATTCTGCTATATATTATATGTATATATAGAGAGAGAGAGAAAAAAAATAAAATAAAATAATAAGAGACAAAATTGCAGATCCTACATGGCTAAGAAATAATGAAATTGTATTTTAAGAAACACATCAAAAAAATAAATGGTACAAAAGAGTTTCGTATTAAAATTGGATCAAAGCAGACAATAAAAGAAACACACACACACACACACATATATATATATATATATATATATATATATATATATATAATAACTTAAATTATATATTCACTCACAATTCTCAAACCATGCATAACATCTAACTCATAAATCCGAATATCCTATTTTGGAACACGTCTCATTTCTTGATTTTCAAAGGAATTAAACATTATTTTGATGAATGTATTATTAAATCCTCTTTAAAATGATTAGGACTTGATTTTTTGATTTATTTGCGATTCCAAATAATAGAACGTCTTAATTGTATACGAATGGTGCTAAATGGTGTAAAATATTCCCTAAACAGTGAAGAAGTTTCTAAAAGAAAGATGTTAGGATACAAAAGGAAAAACCATGCATTAATAAATAAATTGTATATTAAATTACTCAAGATTACTAATTAGCTCAAGATAAAATAATTTCCCTTTCTAAAAAACTCAAATAATACTAAGCAGTTTTGAAATTAGAGTTAAAACATATTTTTATCATCATAACCCTCTTATTTCATGCATTCTCGTAGCTGAACCAAAATTGTTTTGCCAACTGAAATCTTTTAATTCTTTTATTTTTATTTTGAATGCCAAAAAATCTACATGCATTTTAAATGTTATTGAAACATCCGCAAGCAAAACAATGAAAAAAAATTGCACAAAAGAAGTGAAAAGGAAAATAAAATATGAAGATGTATTAGCTTTGACGATAGTTATTGGAATTATACTTTCAGATATATAATGAAAAGCCGAAAATTTGAATTCCAGCTCTTAACGTTATAGTTTTATATTTGAGAGTTGGAAATATATATATATATAAGTACTGCATTTCTAATAATAAAAAAGAATTAAATGGCCTGAATTTACCGAATATCTTAGCAAAGCTCTTGAAAGTCGCTGATTCTTTAAAGTTATATTTTTATTTTTTCCTATATCCGAAGAAAACAATGATGAGAATGAGTTTAAACAAAAACAAAAATAACTTTAAATGCGAAGTATACAACATTTAAAGTAATCAAAATGAAAAAGGCAATTTTCTATCGACGAAATCGATGGCAATTCAGTTTCAATAGAAGAAAGATATTCTGTAAGAGAAGTTACATCAAATAGTTAAGAAAATATAGATGGGTTTTTCTAGGAAAAGTACATTTATTTTTGCTAGAATTTGAAACATCATTGAATTCTTTTACTGTATTTCAATCAGTAGATTTGAAAAAAAGGATGTTTTGCTATTAGTCATATTTATATTACATGAAATAAAGTTCTTTTTTCGAATTGCATATCTTCAAAATCTTTGAACAGTCTTAGCTTTGATAAAAAAGAATATAAACACAAAACGGTTTTCTTCAATATCCTGCTTAAGTTATGCAATTCTCGTAGAAATTTACCAGTAATTTATTTAATGATAATCTCGGCCTAGGCTTACTATGCATTTTTTGTATTGAACGTAATCCACTTAAATGTGGCGCAAATAATAAAAATACAAATAAGGTTTATAAAATCCATTGAATTTCAGTTTAAAAAATAAACATTGACATATGAGAAGAGAAAATTCAAATTTTGATACTTTTCTGTTTCGCTGGTGCAAGCGATAAAGTCGTCAAACATGATACAACCGACGTCAAATGGCATATTTTCGCTGGTAATCTTTTACCACCACATTGTCAAAGCAAATCACTATCTTTTCTTATCAGTTAAATCTTTTCATAATACATCAAAAATGAATGAAAATTAATAAGAACTAATATTTTATGTAAATATTGTGTGTTGTCGCCAATAACGGCAACTTGGTGAGAATTGCGCCGGCGAAACGGAAAAGTACCAAAATTTATATTCTTATTATGTCATGTTTAAGAATGACTAAGCGCAATCAATTCCAAAGAAACATGCAAATTAGTTCACATACGAAAACTGTTTTTTAGAAAACTTTTATTTCTCTTTTATTCTTATTGTGAATGAAAACAAAATCATCTTCCATTGATTTTCGAAGTTATTTCTAATAAATAGAA
The DNA here is from genome assembly GCA_019973975.1 of Trichonephila clavata. Classification (NCBI taxonomy): domain Eukaryota; kingdom Metazoa; phylum Arthropoda; class Arachnida; order Araneae; family Nephilidae; genus Trichonephila; species Trichonephila clavata. The sequence continues at coordinate 118,231 of BMAO01015991.1, forward strand.
TGAAACTTAAAAAGTGAGCTAATTATTTTTGCTTTGAGGAACAACATGATGAACTGATATAGTGCTCAGCTGTAAAAAAAGTGGTTAAATTTAGGTAAATTCATGGGTAAGGAATTTCATAGAAAAAATAGTTATTTTGACTTAAATAATCAGTAAGCTTCTCATTTCATCCGAATCATTAGCGTTATATTTTTGAGAAAAAAAACAAAAAGAAAAAAACTTATTTTCTCGGAAAAAAGTAATCCCTTAGTAAAGTAAAAACCAAGCCATGTGCTTAGGATTCGCATGGCCTAGAGGGACAGCGAAATAAATTGAAATGTGGTCAAAAGTGAAGATGTAAAAGACAAGTTGGTTTGGGACCTAAGGACAAAAACTGTCAACCTGAGGTGATAAAGAGTTACAAAGTGCTGCGCATTGAGTTGAGATGTTGCTATCTTAACCAAATTGAAGGTTATTGGAATACAAAGGAAGGAGTTATTATTATACTCACCCTACAATTAATTAATCAAAAGCCTGAAACCTATTTTGGGAATCATTATAAATTAAGATTAATTAGTATTAATTAAGAAGTTTTATGAAAATTAACCCCTTTTACTGGTTTGCCCTTACGTTGTATGCGCAAAGATATTTTCTTGTTTTTGATGTGTAACATCTTTCCTCTCGATTACTGGAGATTTGTGGGAGTGATTTCGTGAAAAGGGATGGAAATGCGTAACAGGAAGTTGGGGAAGTGCGGGCTATTCAGTAAAGTTGTGTTTTTTCTCCTTCATTTGGGAGGGTCACCCCCATCCCCCACCACCTGCGGTCTAGGCCATGGGATTTTTGTTTTCTCACTTTAGGATCAGAGAAGAAGCTAAGTCATTTAGGCAGAACCGTGGTTGGTCAATGACCAACGTGTTTCAATACCTGACTTGGATTGCTGCGTACAATTTAAACGACCGGGCCACAGAGCAGTTGGTGTTGCGCAAACAGAACACCTCACATGTCCTCATATGGATATTACTTATCATCAAACAAAGGAACTGGCCAAGGTATTGGGGATATAATGTACAGCAAAATGCTTATTTGAAAATGGACAAACAGTGATTTCGGTGGTCGCATACATTTCTCCGAATCAAACGGTTCAAACAATTAAAGATTTCCTGCATTTTTTATTTTTACAATATACCGCAGGTGGTTCTGCACTTTTTGAAAGAAAAAAAACTATCACTCGCTTCCCATAATTTTGAGTGGTGATTTTAAAGTTAACTTCAGTTTTCTAGAAGCCCAGCCACTCATAGCTTTTTTGAATGATGAACTCAAGCTCGAAATGAACACAAATCGAAATGTTTCGACAACTAACAGTGGTACTGTTATTGAAGCTATTTTTCAGTGGTTTTTAAATACTTTGAAAACACAAGTATATGTGTCATATTTTATTTATCATAAATTATCATTACCGCTCTTCCCCAAATTAAACAAGAATAATTATTTTTGATAAAACAAAATTGCATTACTCCTTGTGTTAATGAAATAAAATTTTCATTAAAGATATAATTATTTTATAGAATATTATTTCCAATCATACTCGATTAATTTTTTTCAGGATTTAAGTTGCTATTGCGAATTTATCACGATAACATGTCAGATGTTACACATCGTATGCGACTAATGTAAGGCTCGTTTCTTTTTTTTCTTTGATTTGCACATACAAGGTTTGACACAAAGAAAAAAAGTGGGATTATATGTGTAGCTTGAAAAGAGAGGGGAATTGCCAACAACTTTTGTTTATGGCGTCATCTGAAGCACTTCCTCTATCCATTTGGCTTAATCGATAACGCCAGTTGGAAGTAATGCTTAATGAACACGTGCAACAGTATTCTGCCGAAAAAATGTCAAATAAACATCAAGTTTCTAGTGAAGGAATCAGAAGAGAAAATATTTCAAATATTAACCGAAGATTATGGAGATGATACACATGTGTTTGAACGGTATAAAAGGTTTTCAGGGGGAACAGTCAGAGTAAAAGATGATGTGAACCTGATGGGCACCCAAGATCAGCGAATACAGACCAACACATTGTAAAAACTTCTGGTATGAGTGGGTTTCCACTCATACCAGTGGTCAGACTGTTAATCAACACTAATAAGTACTAAAAATAATTAATGAAAAAGTTAGGGGAAAAAAGGCCAGAATTAGGAAGTGAAGAATGGATGTGTTGCATTAAGACAATTTAACCACTCACACGGCCCTAGCTGTCAGTTTCTGACCAGCGTAAGCATTACTGTGATGGTGCATCCTCCTTCTTCACCTGGTTTGGCCTCATGCGAATTATTTTATTTGCTACAGTAAAATATTGCTAAAACGGGACCCCGTTTTACTTCAGCTGAGGAGGATCAGGCAAAAACAAGGAACCACTTGAAGAGCTTTCCAGAACTGTTACTAGCAATAACAGCACCAAATTCAGAAGTGTGTGTATGCTGAAGTGAACTACTTTGAATGAGCTACTGTCACGGGGAACTGATTCTGCAAGTAAAATGATTTATTGGACAAGTCTCGTTTTTTTTCTGTGTTACAGCTCGTATTTTTAATCCTTATCATGATGTTATTTTATGCTGTTTGTAAAAGATGATGCAGTTTGTCCATGGTACTAAAATCTTTTTCATTCGGTATATCATTTGTGTTAAAGGCAAGAACTTTCTTTGCAGACAGGTATTTACATTTTTAATATTTTTGTTCTATTGCATTCTACTTTTGCATTCAGGGCGGTGCAGTTCTTTCTACTTTTCCGGTAAAAGAAACACACTACTAGAATTTAGACTTGATCTAACTGATCGTATTATTGAAAACAATTATTCAAACAAGACAATGTGCAATATGTTGCTTGAGAAGAAAGAAAAATGGAAGCATCACTCAAGAAAAATAAAATATGTCTGTCCGTCTCTTTCTGCAATGCAGGACTTTTTGTTTCACATTGTACATAAACATACACATGCACACATCAATCCTTCAACCATTTGAAAAAATACTGCCATGAAAATACTTTTAAGGATATACGGTATATTGTTCATAACATGCAGATATTCTTGCGATAAGGTTTTCAGCTAAAGGAACTGGTGTCTCATACACCAAAGAGAAAACAGTTCACTCATTAAAGAACCAGTCTCATGTAACATTCTGTTAGCACATGCGAAGGTCGTGATGTAGAACATGCCTGTTTGGATTACGTTCCTGATACAACCGCCGAGTGGTGTACCCGTTACAAATCGCATATCCATACATTATCAGCATGTTAGCCACTTCCTCATTTGAATATGAGTTTGCCCTACTACCACGGAAAACGGATCACAAACGACGACTTCCAACACGCAAGGTGGGCATGGTAGCTAAGGGGTCAAGGCATCGGATCATGACAATCATGTCGAGAGTTCGAGCCCAGTACCACTAAAGACCTGCCGTGTAGGGGCACAATGCACGTTAAATCTGTCGATAGCTGAAACTTCCTCCCCTTGGTGTGGTGTGGTAGTCAGGAGAAGGGGTGCCAGCTCAGGTGTCGTCCGCGTCACTTGGCAATGGTTAAAAATTACGAGGTCTGTCGCCAAAAGCCCTCGTGTAGCTGAACAGTGCGACGTTAATATTCATTTACTCCAGCACTCAAGGTCCGATACCTTCTGTTCAGCGTCATCTACCATAAGACTAACGGGAGAAATCTTCCAGAATGTAAGGAATTTCCTGCAGTGCCTCTGTGAGACCTGCAAGATGAATTCTGGTGGTAATTTCGAACTGTTGTAGTACAACCGTTCAAAAAATGTTTTCTGCCCTGTTGATGTGTTGTTGTCTCTGGTCGTTCTCTTTCTTTCTTTACACCATAGCTCGTAATTACGGTATTTGCAACCCGGCATTCCTTCGTGATTCCGAGTCGTCTTTTTATACCTAACACGCTCTGGAAGTTTGCCGGTCTGATAGGAAATCACCCTGTATGAGTTATCATATATATTCCTGCGTTGTAATCAATTAATTTTGTTTTTTTTTAAATTTAAAATGGTATATATCTTTGATCACTTAAATGGGCATACAAATTGCCAATGAGAAGGTATAAATATTCAACAATTTTTTTCTAAGGAACGAACTTTTTTAGAAGAAAAAAAATGACATTGCTTTAAAAAAAAAAAAACATTACAAACATTTTTTACTCAAGACTGATATAAGCAAATAAAGGGATTCCGCGGGAAGTTGTGAAATCAATTGTACCATAGAAAACTATAAATCAAAGAAGGTTAACTCATTTTCAAATCGAAAAATTCTTTCCAAATTATTCTCTCATGCCTTTCTCTTCACTTTCCTACAGAAATCAATATATTTTATTATATTTTCATTACTCTATTAATATTTTCATTTCCCTATTAACAAGGTTTAACTTTAGGTGGGGCACAAGAAATCATTATTCATTGAAACGTGAGTTTATTTCGAATAATACATCATTATAAGCATATATGGCAGTGGGTAGCCTTGTGGTTACAGCATCGGACTCCAGGCCGAAAGGCTTGGGTTCGATGCCCGACCGAAAGTCTTGTGGGTGGTCGCAGCGTAAACCACGTTTGCAGGGGGCTGGAGAATAGTTCCCACCCCTTTAGTTCAATGCCTAAATTGTGGAGGTCTATCCAACCTATATCAGGCTCTGGCAACTTTCATTTCTTCCCTTTGGGGAGGACACGACAACAACATAAGAACAATAAAATATTTTAATGTTTACATCCTGACACTTGACATCTCTCCTCTGCTATCTTTCCTTTTTCGGGGGAAATTTTGATATTTAATTACATATTATTGTGTGCCGATATACTTCAGGGCCGCAAAAATGCTCGTTGTGGGCTGCATGCGACCCGTGGGACGCGAGTCTGTTCCTGTTCTACACGTTTCCATATTCCATTTTCCCTCTTTACATGTTCATGAGAAACTTTATATAATGTTTCAAAATCTTAAGAGCACTATATGTATTGTTTATGTATGCACTCCAACTTACGAATTTGTGGAGTCATTTTTTTGGCGGAAAATGTATTTCAAGTTTGGTTTAGGTTCATTGAAATAAGAAAATGAAAGATCCAGCCACATAAATAAATTTACAAAATGCTCAGATATTACTGTGTCATTCACTTTTGAAATTCGAGAGTATTCTAGTTAGAGCATTGTGTTAGCAAACCAGACCGATGATCCGTTTTAGTGATTTTGTAATGTGGTGAAATGTAGTCCTTCTTGATCACGTATATTCTAACACTCATAAAAGCTTATTAACCTGATGAACGTTATATAAATTAATCAATGTTGGCTTAGTGCATTGGAGACTGTGATATATTAATCAAAACCTAATAATGTAATTGGATTTAGTGTACAAACTGAACTTCATCTAATTCCCTCTCACAAATTGAGCATGGGGAATTATGGATTAACATTAGTTCAATATGGCTTACCGTAATTGATATATTGACAATGTATAGAAGCATACTGGTAAATATTTAAAAAATACAGCTATGCATGTATGATGTTTAGAAAGGTTATTATTAAGGAGGTAAAATATCTTTTAAAACTATTTAATTAAGCGTAAATAAGAAATAAGGGACATTAAAATTAAGTCATTACAGTAGATCAAAGAGAAAGAGGCTAGCTTACAATTTAATAAGTTATGACAACATCATAACTCAATGGCGTAAAGTCAATTGATGGAAAGTAAAAGATTTAGTCCAGATCGTGTAGCTTTAGAGAGTCTCTTGCGAGTCACGCTTTTTCATAACGTCATGGACAATGCTATCTTTTGAGTAAAAATGTTATTTTACATTTATAGTAAATTTGAAGAAATATAATTGATGATGAAATGTACATTCTTTTGGATTTCACAAATATTTTAAATTGGCTACTTATTTAAAATAATCAACTGGGCTAAGCTAAAATCCTTAAAATTTTAAGTAGTTTTAAATTAGATTTATTCAATAAAAGTTTTTTAATAGTTGTTAATTTGTATGAATCAGAAAAAAATGATTTGAAATTTTACGAATTAATAAAACTGCTCTTCATTCACTTCTAAAGCTCATATTTTAAATAATTTGGATCTGAAATAATCCAGGAAATAAATAACCGACATAAAAATCATTATTTGTATAAATTAAAATTGAGTATTAGTGTTGAGAATATCTATGTTTATCTATTTTGAGTTAATTAACTTTAAATTTTATTTGAGAAATGTTTAATTTTGTTAATTTTTAACGAAACTAACTACGAGTGGTGTTACTTTGTAAGATTTCAATTTGTCTGTTATTTTCGGCAATGCTAGTCAAACAATTAAATTAGCTTTTTTACTTTAATCCTTTTTTAAAATGTATCCATATCACTCTAAATAATAAATCGGTGGTTAAAAAATTTATTTTTAAGAAAACACTCAATCCTTTTTTTATTTTAAAAAAAAAAGAGTAAAGTTTTCTTTTTTCCAGATATTTTTTTAATTAATAATACTTCAAACTCTAAAGTAGATCGATTTCAATATTCATTGTGACATCTCTAAGTTATTTGATCTTATAAGGCACCTTTATCCCTTACGCAAATCAACCCTTAGTAAGCTTTAAGATGACATTTCAATACGAATGCAGAATGTCTTTCCTTTTGTTTTCAGGTCAAAGTGCAGCTAACGTTCGTGCAGCTAACAGCATAGTTTCACAAATATATCATATCAAATGGCTCATTTTAAAGTAATCTCGTACATTTAATGTATGCTTAAAAATCACATTTTAATGAAATCGTTAAATTAAATTTTTCCATTTAAAAACACTTTAAAGATTTGACTGTAGTTCAAAAGTTTTATTTTTCTATTTTCTTACATAAAGAAAGAATTCTATTGTTTGTAGATTTAAGTAATATAACACAATTTTCCTTCAATTAACTGTACTTTAATCTGTCGCATCACATCAACGAAAAATATTCCACAGTTGGAAACAAATGTTCTTGGATTTCCTTTAAATGTTGATATACGCGTTCAAGAATATGCCCATCACACGGGATATATCTATAATGATAAATTCAATAGATATTAAGATAATGCTTTTTTGGTTCTGTTTTATATTTGTATCGAAAAATTATCCCTTCATTAGGCACGCGAATCTCTGAGATGCACAGTAAAAATAATTTTGGTGCCACGTCCACACGATGAGTGGGAATGGGTCTCTCCTTCTTCTATCTGTCTTTCATCACTTGCACTAGGGTTCAGTGCTAAATACGCGGTCGACCTCCTTACATTTTGAGCGGCAGAGGCAATTAAACCTAATAAGGTAGAGAACCCAACAACGTAATTTTTAATGTCTTTTCAATTCTTCGTTAATTTTAATTTTTTCTGTAACATAGAATGCATTATTCAGTTTTATACTAAAATCACTTGAAACCAGTATTTTGCAGTATCTGTGTGATGGTTTCTCTGCTGGGAATTGAGATGCATCTGACGCATGTCCCACGCAGACGGAATGAAAGCAACATTCACATGCCTCGTTCATTTTAACTCAAGATTGAAAAAAAAAATATCTGATGTTCAAGACAAAGAACCAAAAGAAATGAAAGTCCCAATTTCCCCATCTTTTTTTTCTCAATGCATGTATTTATAAGTATAAACCTACTTTTTAAAAAAATTTCTGGCCATATTCTTTTTTACCCTCCCTCCTTTTTAACACATCATAGTTCCTTTGTTTTGTATAAATTAATCTTTTACAGCCACTGAATGCTTGGGTGCAACAAGCAGATAGGTGCTTCAATATATTACTTCAGCGTTTTTCAAACTGTAGGGCGTGCCCCCCTTGGGAGGTGTCATAACTCTACGAGGGGGGCGCAAATATATTGAAAAGTCAAAAAACTAAATATTATATACGAAAATTACTAATTTACTAAAACGAATACTAATCAAAATACATTCTAAATTAATAAAAAATAAAAGACACATTTACACTGATATAATGCACTTATAAATGCATCGGTACTACAAAATGTATCTTATAATTAATTTAGCAATACTAAGTCAAGAACAAGTTTCGTAATTTCTAGGGACCCCATGATCTTGTTATATACAAAATTATATACAAAAACTTAACTTATCTTGATAATTTGCACGGTTTATAATTAATACCTTGACTGCCGATTAAAAGTTACGCAATTCGATCCCCAACGCCACCGTTTTCCAAGTAGGCGTGCGTATGTGACGTATTCGGGGGGGGGGGAGAAAGAGAAGAAATAATCAAATCCTCTGAAATAAGTAAATCCCTGTCAAGTCCAATTTTATTCATTCCATTACCTTTGGAATAATTTTATGAATAACAGTGCCCAGAAAAGATTGCACTTTGAAGAGACGTAATATACGTTCAGTGGAAATAACGCTTTGGCTGAGCGATACGTTTATATACGCCCTTAAAAGTTTTTATTGTAGCTTTAGCATCAAAGTATAGTATTATAGAATAAATAAGTAAATCCTCTGAAATAAGTATATCCATAGCAAACCCTGTCAAGTCCCATTTTATGCATTCTATTAACTTCGGAATAATTTTATGAATAACAGTACCGAGAAAAGATTGCACTTTGAAGAGACGTATATATACGTTCAGTGGAAATAACGCTTTGGCTGAGCAAGACGTTTATATACGCTCTTAAGAGTTTTAAGTTTTATTGTAGCTTTAGCATCAAAGTATAGTATTATAGAATAAATAAGCAAATCCTCTGAAATAAGTAAATCCCTAGCAAACCCTGTCAAGTCCCATTTTATGCATTCTATTACCTTCGAAATACTTTTATGAATAACAGTGCGCAGAAAAAATTGTACTTTAGAGAGACGTATATATACGTTCAGTGGAAATAACGCTTTGGCTGAGCGAGACGTCTATATACGCCCTTAAGATTTTTAAGTCGTATTGTAGTTTTGTATCCAAGCATAGTATTATTGAATTCAATTCATTGTCATTATACCAAAGGGGGGGCGTGAGGAAAATTATGATTGAACATTGAGTCGCCAACATTGGAAGTTTGAGAAGCACTGTATTACGTAAGTAACAATCCGTTTTTTATAGGGGATTATGTTATATAGATAATACAAAATTATAGAATTTCAGTAACAAATATTGTACCTTATGTCAATAACTTAGATATAATATTATACTTAAACGCCAGACACCACCAATAAATTTATTAAATCATCTTCAAAAATAATTGATGTGATGCATCAGAGAGTTGCTGTGCACTATGGGTGGAACTTCCTGAAGCACGCATAGAGGAGAGTTAATTCTAAGAAAAATATGTCTCTCTCTCCTCACTTACTTTAAATTAGTGTACATCTTCACATAAATGATAATTTTTCTATGTAGTTTTGAATAAATCATGATTATATATTAAAATATCCTTACTTCCAAATTGAATAATGGGACCCACAAAGGACAGTATTATCATAGATCTAATATTACAAACTCCAGAAGCTTCTAAACAAAAACGCTTCCGGGTACACTGCGGAGTATCAAACACCTTTCAGCACTTCATGGCTCTCTAAGATGAACCACACCATTTACGGTATTTGTGAAAAATACCCACGAGGGATGCACTTCAATTACATACGCTGCAGCTGGAACACAAGGGGCACGTGCTGAGTAGGGTTCAGATAGGGATGGTGGTAAGAATTAATTAGCCCGGGAAGGCGAGACATGCGTTGCCTACCCTAAGTAGTTTGCAACCCCTCCCACTTTGCCTTAATGTGAATCGAGCTCCCGATTATTTTGCGCAGGGAATCAATATAAGCGAAATAGGGGTGTTATAATATTGTTAGAGGAAGAGGAAAATAGAGAGGGATACATTGGGGTAATGTAAAATGGGTAGCAGGTAAAGTAGTTGTTTTAAAACAATTTATTTAATTCAACTTTTAAGTGTGGCTAATATTTTACGTTTTATAAAAATGTCATAAATTTTGCTGAAGCAATATGTAGCAATGAATAAGAAGTTTGTACTAGAGACAGCCAATTATACGAATTAAGAAGCACTTTTCAACTTTATATGTTCCAATGAGATTTAACGAATTCATTCTGAATAAAATTTCATCCGCGATAAAGTTACTTTCTTTGTATTTTGCATGACAATTTCCCCACTTAAAATTTATCATCACATATAGGATGATTGAAAGAGTGTTTTGAAGATATGGTTATTTTATGTCCCGTATAAATATTGATTATGAGAATCCTAACAGAACATTTGCATTAAGGCTTAGTCAATGCAGTGGCATTATCAAATGTTTCATTGTTTGGACTATTTTGAAGATTTAAATTCATTTCTATTTTTTTTGTATACATTTGATTGCCATTTCTTTAATGAGTTTTTAAACACACATCGTTAAAAAAATCGAATTTTACATAATTCGTTTTTAATTGCATCTTTCGTGCACTGCACATACAATTGCATATTTTGAACACGCATGCATAGACACTTATTTAATTTCTTGAATTTTATAAATCATTTTTAAGATGATTCTAAAATTAACTATTCAGCAAAAAAGGATGAAAGAAAAATACATTAATTGAATACTTAAAAAGAATTTTGATAAGATATTATACACACACTTTAAAAATAGTTCCCAAAAATAAGCATTATGAATGTTCTCTCTTTTTTATTTTGACAGATAAGTATTGTATCAAGTTCTTTTGTACACATTAAACATTGTTGTAAACAATTGTTGACATTCAAATGTGTTTTACATTCGATTAAAATTACAAAGAAAAATTATGTCGATTATGAACCTCGCTTCGGGATAGAACTGAGATGTATACAGATAGGCATTAATTTAAAACTAATCTGAAGCGAGAGCACAAGATATATAATTAATTGATGTGCTGAAACAAACCGTTTGTGTGTGACTCTAGTGCTTTTTTTATCTTACTGGAGCTTTGCCTTAGTACTGATGTATAGATAAATGAGCCAAGAGTAAGTGCATTGATGTAGCTTTTTAAAGTTTGCCCTGGAAGATAAGTGATAATCTTCACCTCTTAGTTAGGATCCAACTGTAGAAATCACCCCTCTACTATACAGGGTGTTGCCGAATTTGAGCGACAAATTCAAAGAGGATGTAGTAGACGGGATGGAGACGACAAATCATTATAGATAATGGGGTTTCAAACCACGTTTAGTCGGAGTAAACTGCAAAACCAGATATGAAGAGTATAATGTTGAAAGCAATGAAAACGGTCAATAAGAAAAACTAGATTTATTAGACATAAAGCATGTTTATATTACGAATCCTGCTTTTCAGCTGGACGTCAGAAATGTAACGACACCTGCTTGTTCGAAGTGGCGGTCGTGTAGGTCATACCAACAGTCGAGGCCAACAAACGAAGGATTGTCGGACGCGTTTAAACAAATCCGGTGATCTGTCGATTTCAGCTGAAGTAACGTCGATCTGTACCTGAGATTCTCCTGTGTAGTCGCCAGTGTCTCATACAAGAGAGATTTCAGGTGTTCCCAGAAGAAAAAATCCAGGAAATTGAAATACGGGGAGCACGGAGGCCAGGCAAGAAATCTGCCGTTTTCAATCCACCTCCCGGGATATGTAGAGGGAAGAAGGTAAAAATCGCAATCGAAAACTGTGCTGGTGCACCGTTGTGCATGAACAACACGTTCTGGTGTACAGTGATCTGTATACCATACAAAAACACCAGGAAGACGTGTTATTGGAAAACAGGGTCTCTTGCTCCATTGTAGAATTTGGGTTTCAGGTACAGTCCCAACACATGTTCTCCAAGAAACGCTTTTCGTCCTGTCGACAGCTAATACTATCACGATTTTCACTGAGAAAACGTGGTTTATAAAACCATGTTCTATAATGATTTTTCATCCCCATGCTGCCTATTATCATCCCATTTGAATTTGTCAGTAAAATTCGGCAACACCCTGTATAGATATTTTAAATTGATTTTTGATACAGTTTAATTTTTTTTAAACTCTTGACGTGTCTAAATTACTCAGTTAATCATGTTCCTGCGAACTGAGATTAATTATGTAGCGTAAATTTTGAATTTATGCTTAACTTTATATTATAACATATTGCTGTTCATTATTATTAAATAATATGTATGATTATCTACACTTCTATTCAGTAGATTGTGCTCCCATTTTCATATCATTCGATCTGTAGTCTTTATATAATTGTTTCCCTCACTTACAAAAACAGTATAATTTTTTTAAGAAGAAATTAAAAAATAATTTAGATTTTTTTATAGTTCGATTTATTTCGATTTTAATGCTTCATAATCTTCCTCAGAAGTATTAGTGATAAGGCCATTTTGCTATGTTAGTCTTCTGCTGATTGTAAGTTTTTAAGATCCTATTTAGGAATATATTACTTTCTTATTTCTTATATTACTTTCGTGAGTATTTGAATGTATTATTTCCATATTCTTTCGCAGAGTTGAAAGCATTGATTGATGATCTTGCTTAATTCAATTTTGCTGTTCTTCCTCAGAAAATATTTTGCAGAACATAATAGCTTTTATACTTTGGTTTAATGTACTCTTTTTTTTTTTTCTTATTTTTCTCTTATTCTGCAGTTTTATTTTCTGAAATTCTTATTGTCCTATATTTTATGCAAATTACATTATGATTATTTTGAAATCATAATTTAGAAATTATCGAAAAAACCTTAAGGTCTGTACGGATACAAAATACGTGTGGTAAACACACAGTGCATATAAATTTTCTAAAATTTGAAGTTAAACATCTTCAATTTAAATATTGCACAAGATATTTTTCATCATTTTTTTATCGACGTGAATATTTCGTTCCAGACAGCTGTAAATAAGTCAACATGACTTGGATTTAAAATTTGATAAATTTATTTAATAATGATATATATAATTTTTTATGTATTTCTGAAAACTTCAGAACTTGTAAAACGCATAGAATAAAAATTTGATGTTCTGCAGTTATCCTTCCAGTTAGTCGCAAGCTTAGGGTAGATAAATTCATGAAAAAAGTAAAAGTTGTAATTTGAAAACATTTATCAACGATATTTTCAGATAAATTAAGAATAAACAGACTATCAATATTTGACTACCTTTTCAATTTAAAATTCTAACTGTTTGAAGCATATAAAGAGAAGTTTTAAGCAGCATCCTGGAGTTAGACAAATTTTAAATTATTTCTTTGCATTGTAGTCAGATTTCGTAAAGTGTTTTGGTGGGGTGCCAAAACTAAACACTTGCAAATAATTATATATGTAGTTTGAGAAATGTGTGTTAAAATTGTTATAACTTATGCATGAATGAATTCCTCTGTGATAATTTACATAATTTATTAAATCTATTTACTGTAAAAATAAAATTCAAATTTCTTTTTGGTTAAAATAATTTTTAAAATGTACTGTTCAATTGTGCAGCAAAATGGCTATGCATTGATTTCACATAGACTTAACACTGGATTGATTTCTTCCAACGTTCTATAACGAATAATTATCACCCAAACTCTAGATTTGAGTATGAGTCGAAATGGTAAAATTGTTATATTCTAAATACAATGGATATATTGTAATGCAAAATAGAATTAACGGTTAGAAATTAAAGGACATACGTACTAAATACGAGCAAAAGTTGCAGCTGTTGAAAAAAGTAAATAATTTAATATAGCTTCAACAAAATACTTCAAAAACAAAATGACGATTAGTTCACATTATAATTAGGATTCTAATACAAAATGTTCACATTAATTTAATTATTTTGTGATATTTACACGCAAGACATCGTTTTTGTTGTAATATTCACATAATTTTGCAAGGAAATCAATTGCATTTAGCACATTTCTTACTATTTTGTCAAGTATATTAAGATACACAACACATCAACGCAGTCCAAGATAGAACGAATGCTTTGTTTGATATATTTGGTCGTCGATCAGTTTGTCAAGTTATTAGCGGTTTTACTCTAAAAATTTTCTAAATCTGTAAGAAATTGGCTCCTTTGTAAAAATTTACCTTTATCATATTTTGTAAATAATTGTTCTCACACAATGCCAGGAACGAGATTAAATCAGATGTTTAGTTACCTAGTGGGAGTGCCTTATAAGAATTGTCAAACAATGTCTGAGAAAGGTACTCGTGCGAGAACGTCTAGATGGAGAAAGTCTGTTCAATGTCCTTATTGGAACAGAAGCCACTCTGAGCATTCGACCATTAGTCTACGAACAGGAAAATTATTACAACTCTGCAGCCTTAACACCAGCTCATTTCTTGACGTGACGAAAATATACGACCATTCCATCCAGGCCAGCAAACACAATGCTTAGTAATACCTACAAGCAACAACCGGATTTACTCGACTGTTTTGGAAAAAAGTGATCGAAAGTATATATTCTTCAACTACGATCTTTCCTTCAAGTTCTAAACATGGACAGTATCATTGACATCCGAGTTGGAGATATTATGCTCCTGCAAGACGATGTCCGATCACGGCACATGTGGAAGAATGCTAGAGATTCTGCATCAAGGATGCGACGGAAAAATAAAATCATACGAGCTTAAAGTTAATGAAAGGAATGTAATCCTTTCTGTCCAACTGCTCATACCTCTCGAGGTTGACCAGGGTGAGGATGATGTTGGGAAAGAGAATAAGTCAAAATTTTAGTCACCAATTTTGGCAACTTTAGTATCAAAACAATTTGTTGATAAAAAGATGTGGCTGAATTCAGTCTAATTCAATGCTTGTAAACTAGATACACAATAAATGTGTTAATTACATTGAAAAGTAAGTATGAAACATATGGATATAGTTCAGTATTGCACGTATATACTGACCCATCATTCGTTCCAAAATATCAAACTCCGTTTGCAATGATTATAATCAAGTATTTATTGAAGTTTGGAGTGATATTCTTCATGTGATAAATTGAAATTAAACGGCTTGGTTGACAACATGATTGCTGCACTGTTTCTTCCTTGCACATACAAAACAATAATAGATTTTCCTAGAAAGTATGACATTATTTGAATGTACTGCATGTTTCCTATTCGAAGGAAATTTTATAAGAACTTCCTTTCGATTCAGTTGTACTGTTCAAAGTGCGAGCATGTGTTTTTAAAAACTGTCGACAATTAAGAAAAAAATTCAGGCAGCACATACATTTTTCTGACAAAGCAGGAAGCCAATTACTCCATTGCAGTATTGAGGCTGAAGAAAGCTTCCCATTAATTTTTATAACATTAAAACTACTGAATAAGGTCATTTAGTGAATCCAGATCAAAATATTATTCCTTACGTTTATTTCTTTTGTAGTTAAAGCGAGAGATAATTTCAGAATTAGAAAAATAATGAAACAGTTATCTATAAAATGCTGAAAGCACTGCTTTTTTAAAAAAATATATTAAATGTTAACATGTTCTGATGTCGGAGTTATTTTATATCCCAACTTGATACCTGATGGTTAATTGTTGACGTATTCGGCTTTTATCACACGTAACTGCAGATTAAAAGTCAAGCGAGATTTGTACCTCATTGCCACCATTTTTTAGATTTAGGCGAGTAAGCGGTGTATTGGGAGGAATTAGAAAAATCATAAATAAGCAAATCTCTTGAAATAAGTCAATACTTTGCGAATACATTAAGGTTATTTCATTACATTCCATACACTTCGAAAAAGTTTTTGTGATAGCAGCCCAAAGAAAAGAATCATATTTGTCGAGCAGGACGTATATACACTAACGGGAAAAAAAGCTCATAACCAAAAAAAAAGAAAGAAAGAAATTGTAGAGTAATGAAATTTGGGCAATGCAATTGTCTAGTTAACATGTTTAATCTATTAAATTTCCAAGCTCAAGAAAATACTTTTCAAATATAAAATAATGTTACATTAATAGCCGGTGTTACCTCCAGGATTTGAATACAAGCCTACAAGCGGGCATGCATTGTGCCATACAGGTGCCGAATGTCACTTTTGGTATGGAGTTCCGTACTTGTTGTGTCAATTCTGGAACTGCCAGTGTCGGCTGTCAAAGATGACATAGTGTTTCTCCAATGATATCCCATACGTGTTAAACTGGAGACTTATCTGGTGTTCTCACAGGCCAAGGTAACATGTCAAAAATCTGTAGAGCACATTATATTACAACATTGGTGTGTGGGCGAGCCGTATCCTCTTAGAAATCACCCCTTTGAATTATGTTCATGAATGGCAATATTACAGGCTTAGTTATCAGACTGATGTATAATTTGCATCCAGTGTGTTTGTGATGACCACGAGAGTGCTCTTGCTGTTATAGTAAATTGATCCCCTGATTATGACTCCCGATGTAAATCTAGTGTGTCTGGGCCGAAGACAGTTTGATTGCAGACGTTTTCTTGGTTTCCTTCTGTCAAACACATAGACCCCACTGGCACTAAGGCAAACCTTATTTCATCAGAAAACACAAGAGATCTCTATTCTGTCCTCTAATGATCTCTGGCTTGACATTACTGGCGTCGCAAACGACAATAGTTTGGAGTTAGTGGAATACGCACTACATGGTGCCTGACTTGGAGCTGTCCTTGAAATAACCGATCTCTAACAGTTCGTTGTGTCACTGTCGCTCAAATTTCTGCTGCAGACGCAGTAGGAAGCACCACAGCCATGCGCCGAATACGGTAATCTTTCCTCTCATTAAGGCCACTTGTCCGCCAGGAATCCGTTCTTCTTGAACCAGTGCCATTTCTTGACCCCTTCTCCTTACAATCATACTCAGTGGATACAAAGTCTTTCTGCAATATCACAGAAAGAAAATCTACCTTCTCTTAACCCTATTCCACGACCTCGTTTAAACTCGGTGAGCTATTGAAAATATCTTGTTCGTCTTCTTAAAGACATTCTTGGCTAACATCAACTCATTACGTCAAATATTGCAGAGAAATAACGCACACGATCCTTACATAACGCATTTAAAGCAATCCAGATCTGTTAATTCTGAGTGACGCTACGAGCACCTTATTTAATTTCGAAAGGTGAATTGTTGTCATCTTTCACAGTTTAAAGACGCTTACCAAATTTCGTTTATCTACCACAAGTCTTTCTTGGGGTGTTGGGATTTTTATTACGTCAGTGTATTACATCGAAACGTAAGACCTACAGTTAATTGTATTTCTTTGTTTATTAGAAAAAAACATATTTCAACGCAACTGATAAAAATATTGTATAATGTGATTCATTATATCCCTCCTGTTATGAAATTCCTGTATATGTTTTCCGTAATTAAACTATCTGTGACTACGAGTACAGCACTCGGAATAATATTGAGTTTAGCGTTAGGTTAAATATCTCACGCATGGTGAGTACCAAAAAATTGATAGTGAGAAACAAGCTTCTGATAAGCAGTGGCATTCTGATACAATACATTGATAACGTGCAAATGCATTGTTAAATATGTTTTTAAAAACATTCAATTAAAAATCGCGCGATATAATAGTTTTAAAATAATAGAAATTAATAATATAACATTGAGAAATAACCTTTATTAAATGCACGCAATAGACGAAAAAAACATAACATAGGCAATAAGTTTTACAATTTTGATATTTATTTCGAATGTTTTTGAAATAAGTTTATAAATTTCGTTAGAGTATTGAAATATTAAACGTGTGATTTAAATCTTTTACAGAAAGTATGGGTTTCAATGGTACATAATAGGAAACATCAGAATATAAAAATCTTTATTCTACTAATATATCAAATTTTTCATTCTTCTATGAAAAAAAGTTTAAAATTTTTTAAAAGCTTTAGTCGGTTAAAGTGTAGTATAGGGGGGCCCTTGGCAATGTCAATTTTCTTGGTGACCAAAATCGATCGCCAAGCTACTTCACTTAGCGATAAATGTCCGGAAGCCAGAATGAATTCGTTATCTCACCATAATATCTACATTAAAATCGCCAAATTCAAAGACCCCCTATACTACACTTGAGCCGCTTTAGTCATTTAAACTGTTTGAATAGCATGTAGTTTGAGTCACAAGTTTAGCCTTTGAAAATGATTTTTTTTGTAGGAGTAAAATATCGTTGTTCAAAAACATCCTTCTTATTAAGAACATGTTCATCACCATAAGAAATACTTATTTCATAATGATGGGAGAAATCTGTATTAACTCCATCCCAAAATCTTCTCTTGCAGTCCATCAGAACTTTATGATTATGGTCAGGTGGTAATCATTACGGAAGAAAACGTCTTTGCTTATATCATTAAATATTCATTGATTAAATCGAACAATTCAAATTCTCGAGGTGGGGCTAATACAGCATCGATGCCCAATGCCTGGCATATGTTAAAATCACCCAGGGATTGCACAACGGGTATTATTTGCTTTCTTGGTATTTTTCTAACGCCTCGCATGTCTTGAACAGCATGAAGGAGCATAATGTAGGGATGTATTCAATTTTTCCCGTTTCCTTTTTGAATGCTTGTGGTGGATGCTCGCTTTCAATCGAAATTGAAAGTTTTGATTCAATATTTAAAGCCTCACAAAGCTACAGAATTAACTTCGAGTAGACTACCGGTTTGTCATTCTTTTAAAAGTTTTATACGAAATCCAGATGGGTCCAGTTCAATCATCGGAAATTTGTACTTGAAAGCCGGGAGCCAAAGAAATTTTATAAACGGTCAACGAATAAACTAAGGGAATTACGTTTTTCTCGTGTTTCTTTTCTTTGAATCCTGCAAGCAATTTATTTTTCTTGGTGTTTGATGTATTGACTAGATGCAACGTAATCAAATCCCTTATGAGTTCCAACATTAAATTATGAACAACAATATCTAGGAAATAAAGAGGATGGCCCTTAAAAATACTCTGCCATCTCACATGAGATCAAGCAAAGGCTTGTCTCAGAAAGAAAATCAACAGCCATGATTAAATGCTTACTACAGGTGTAAAATTAAGCACTTCAAATAAGCTGAAAGCTCAATCAATCTCAAATCAATAACTTTTTTAATTAATTAAAATATTAAATCTTTGTTGTTCTCTTTTTACCTGTTGTCACATCGTATGCCTATAAAGAAACAAAACATATTGTTCAGCAACGTTTGTCATTGATTTACTACAAATATGCATTTTTGAAAGATAGGAAAATAGTTTTCTGTATAACAAGTGAGCGTATATATATATACTTTGTATGAAAGAAAAATCAAATAGGCTATTCCAAGTTGTTCATACATGATTACGAATTTAAAAGGTCATACCAATACCTATAGCCTTAAGAGAATATCCGGATATCCTCAATTCCATAAACTAATTCACGACAGAGTGAGAGAGTAAATTTCAAATATACTACGCAAATAATTACATAGCATTGGATATAGTCACAAGTAATTATCACACTGACAATGATATGATTATTAATGATTCTGTAAACATAGATCTTTCAAGCTTTGTCTGGTTGAATATTTCAGTCTACAAGTTCGAAGTAATGTGTTTAAACTGTAATTTATGGAACTAGTTGCAAAATGAATGATTACTGCGACATTGATATTTGATGGTTGAAGAATTTAAGGTTCAATTTAAACATATGAGCCCTATTTAAGATTTTATGCGAGGAAATGCTCCACTTACTGCTGTATTCTTTTTCACTGAAACTTTCCACTTTTTTGTGATCTATTTGGTGGATTCCCTTTGTTTACCCTATGATATACACTTGCTACCCTACAACATACACTTCAGTCAATGATCTTCAATAGTGTATTAATCCAAAAAGTTTCTTTATTTTTTAATAGCGTTTATATAGCAAGATAAATATTAAGAAGTTTATTTGAATTACCAAGTCGTATAGGTATGTGCACATATTTAGAATGGAATTAGTTGACTATTTTGAAATCAAGCAAGTAAAATGCTTAGGCAATTTAACAGAAGCTCTAAAACAATAATAAAAAACTTTTTCTCTATTTCAGATTTTTGATTAAATGATTTGATTAATTTGATGTTAAATTTAAGCAGTGTATAACATCATTATTTCGCAATACGCAGTAAATCTTCATTTAAAGAATACTGCAATCATTTTCAAAGTCCTTTCTAAGTTTATTAATAATTTTAATTATATATTTTCCTTTATGTTTTGCTATTTTTCAGTAAATTACTTAAAGTTTGGTCGAGTTGTGATTATTTTTTGGAAAATTATCACGCAAAAGCTTTTATTGACGCTGACTTTAATTTCAATTTTCTTGACTTTACACATTTTATAAACCTGTTCAACCACAAAAATAGCCACATAAAAATTTGATTATATTTAATAGTTTTCTTAATATTAGATAACAAAAAATGGAAAGCTCAAGTAAAGAACAATTCTCGAAATATAAATTAATAAATTTAATTAGTACCCAAACAGGTCTTTGGTAATAAACGTTAATATAAAAATGCAATACTCAGTAGTGCTCTTTTTAATTACAAATTACTCATTTTCTTTTAAATTTAGGAAATTCTCAGAAAAATTAAAAACAGTTCTTGCTTTGAAAGCACAATATGTCACATTTAATGCATCCTTCTATTGATTTTTATAACAAGTTAAGTTGTGACACTTCAGCGGATTAGTCAGTTTTAGACATTCAGGGAAAAAAATGTCCAACTCTATTAAACCTAGTTTCCATTGCAGGCACAGGAACAACACTGTGAAACTGTTTCGAATGGACATCTTCATTTTTAGATTCTAATAATTCTGTTTTTATTAAATATTGTCTGTGATGGAACTATTTCTTTAAAAATTATATGTACTCTTATCCTGAACAAAAAATTTCTAAGTAATATGCTTGTTATTTAGAAAATATTGACTAATATTATTTTTGCACAAAACAATACGTACAGTGTGGCAAAGTATTAAGAAAATGTACCAAATACTTTCGGATTTTTTTCCCTTTAAGTGAAGAAAATCTGCAAAATGCAATATTTAAAAATTTCGTTGCTGAATTTTGTTAAAATATCTTCAAATTTAGAATTGTCAGAATATATTCTAAAACATCACGATCAAATGTTCCATTCACCATTTTTGTCAAAAGTAAAAATATCATTATTTCCCATTATTACTATTTTTTAAATGCATGATGTATTAAATGAATAATAATATTGATTAATTAAAAGTTTTGGTGATTAAATAAGGAATTAAATGTTATATTAATTATTATTTAGTGGATTCGGAAAAAATAAAGTAAAATATTAAATTATCATATGTATATATAAATAAAGTACTACATAAATGAGCATAATATAATTTTTGTACCTTTCTCACTGTTAAGCATTTTCAAAGGAATCTTTTTTTTTTTTTTTTGCTTAATAGTTATGTTTTTTCTGGTATTTCCTCAATAAAGAATTTCAAAAATTAAAATTTACTTCTTTTCTTAAAGAAATGTTCATTGTGATTTTTGGTTTGCTTAACATTTTCAAAAAAAATCGCAAGAATGAATTTTTAAATCATTTTATTAAAACATAAAAATAATAAATTGTAGGTGACTTAGAAAAGTGTGTCTATTAGTAAAGAAAAATTACTTAATAACTGTAGTATATCTACAATATTGTCCGTGTGATTCATTATGCAACCCACAGAGTCGGGATACAATCTGTTCTTGAAATTTGTTGAGTTTAAGATTTTTTATAAATACAAATTTAAACCCTAATCACTTTTGTTACCCTCTCCTAAAACCGTTCGGTGGCTTGTTTTGTATCTTTAAAATAACTCTCACTATTAACCTGGGTGCACCCCAAGCGGCAATACCAGCCAATATTCAGTAACTATTTTATGCATATCATTATTAAATTCGAAAATATATAGAAAGGAAAAAATATCCCATCACATAAAAGTGACTAATTTTGATTTCTTTTTATTTTTCATTGCCTTGACAATTTTGAGTCATTTTTATTTCATTTTAAACATTTAATGGAACATGGTACGATTTACTTAAAAATTTTCAATTTAATTATTTGTATAATTTTTTTGGTTGCCTCCTATGTGTATGTATGATGTAAAAGAGATTTTTTGTGCTCAAAATTTCATAAAAAACTAAACATTTAATTTCGTAAGAGAAAAACTTGAAATTTATGAAGTAACTTTAAAATGTTACTCCTCCTGCAAAAATTGACATACATATAAGAAATTTCATTTACAAGTACCTCAAATTATGTATAACAAATGTTGGTATGTGGGTTTTTCGATAACATGATTGGTATTCGTACAATACTTTTTTTATGGTTGCTTATTGAAAATTCCTTAAAAAATGTGTTAACTCTAAATTCAATTACTTTAAAAAAAATAAGTATTGCATTGATTGAAAATGCGTACCATCTTTTATTCCGTGTACCATTAGCAACACGTGAAAAAAATTTCCAAGTATTAGGCCCAATAGAAAAAAATTCTTAGCATTCAAAATAAAGACAAACTAGTTATTCTATCTTACTGAGATAAATCAGTTTAAAGTTTTGATTTGCCATTGGGATGTGAATTAAAACAAAAGTGAATTTTATCACAACTCTGTATTTTTTAAACTTAGAGCTTTCAAATGTTGTGAATTAGTAGAAAAATTTATAAAAAAATAATTTAGGCTAAAATAAATTGTATTTAATTTTTTGACCGATTTTTGTCAATTTAATTGTGCTGTGTCTCCTTAAATTTGAAAATACAATGAAAGGAAAAAAATATCCAATAACTTAAAAGTGTGACTAATTTTGATTTCCTTTATTTTTCATTGTCTTGATAAATTTGAGACATTTTTATTTTATTTCAAACATTTAAATATTGCGACTTTTATTTAAACTGATTGAGGTTAAGACGAGTTATTCTGATTTATTTCAATTCCAAACATTTTAAATGTTAAGAGTGAAAATTTCCTCTTTTACACACACACATACGTCTTCCTTTTTGCAGTAACAGTAGTAATGTTCAACTCAGTGAGCTGAAAATTCATTCTCACTTCAATATCATGCACTCATTGCATATAAATTTCTACAGTCTTCTTATATCCATTCATCAGTGTCAACTGCGTGGAAGTCTATTCAATTATTTCCGGCTAACCGTCTGGTGTCGAGAGTAGATTAATTTTCGGTGTCTCGTTTCAACTCCTTTGAACCTATCACTGTCACGTGCCATCGCTTCAGACAGCTTTATCAGAATGTTGTCCTCTTAGGGGTCTGAATTTATGGGGCTGAAGACAGCTTTGTACACTTTAGATAGAAAATACGGGGGGAAATATGCTCAAATTCAGAGGACGGCATGTCATGAAATTTTAAATGTCAGGATTATGTTTTCATATGAATAAACTGATTCTAAAATCCAGTTAGAATAATTCATTTGTGATGGTAAAACAAATATTCCTTTTTAGTTTGTTTTTTGATCATTAGTATTTTTTTATATAATTTATTTTCTTTTTCTAATATTTGATTATTATAACTTTTTTGATCGGTAATATTTCTATTTCGTTAACAAATAGTCTATATTATTTCTATCCTTATGAAACCCTATTTTTTTGTTTTAATTATTTAAGTGAGTTTATTTAATATTTCCATTCCAAATAAAACTGCAACTTTTTTTCAAATATTTATTCGAAACTGAAGAATGTATGCAAATATTTAAGAAAGTAGTAATACTTTTAAGAACATTAATAGGCTACTTTAACACCTGAAAATAAATCAGGTGGTTAAATGTTTGCTCAAAATATTGCAGTTTTGTTTGGAATTAAATAACAATAAAATTTATTTTAAATTATCTTACAATTATTTTGTAAGATATCAACCATTATTCAAAATAGGCAACACAACAAAAAACTACAGCTTATGAAATTGAATATACATTAACATGAACACGTAATAAAATCTAAAGTTTTATCAAAATCACTTCTACAGATTCTTCAAAAATCGAAAAAAAGCATCTAAAGCAATATTAAAATGGTTCAAATGTATGTGTTATTTACAATTTTTTAGTTTGTTGTAATCACAGAAGAATCTACACTTCAAAAGTTAAGCGATATTTCAAAACACATAAAAAGTGATAGTAAAATTTAAACTGTCACGAAAGATAATTACTTAGTAACGAAAAGAAAAACAATTTTATTTGGTGTAGCTTACTAAATCCAACCATTTGTTACGAGAAGACAAATATCCTTAGGTAATAACAAAATATAATTAGGTGTAAAGAAAGGTCCTTAAATCCTAACAAATAGATGGGAAATTATATAGAGTCCAATTTCGGTATGAATTATTACCATGAAATGATTTCATTTTTGATTTTTAAGGTCAATCCTTTTAATCTTTAAATTATTATTATATAATGTCTATAAGATACACATTTCAGTATTTATTTTGATATTCGGAAATATACAAAGTGAGATAAAGGCAAAAAACCTGTAAAAGGTTTGATACACCTATCTTGTTCATAAGCAAATGAAATATTATGAAGTCATTTTTTTAAATTTTTTACGGAAAAGATAGTACAAGTAACTATAACAAAGGTGTTTTTTTTTATTAGATTTGGAACATTCTATACTGGGATATTAAATATTATGTTGTCTTCTTATTTATAACTATATTAAATTGTCATTTATCTATGTAAAATTGTTAAAAAATATTTAATTTTCTTTCTGGATTAATTTCATAGAAAATGTTTAAATGCTGTTACTTTTCAATGCTACTGAGGATTTAGTCCATTGAAAAGGATATTTTTTAAATTGCCTATACTCAAACTTTCCAAATATAACCTTAACGAACAGTAATAAATTTAATCACCCAAAATCTGAAATTTCAGTGTTTTTAAATTAAGAGGATGCAATCTTGCATCACCGGCGCATTCAGAGCAATCAGAAAAGTCTTTACCGCGAATTATGGCTCTAATAGCTTCTTGTAGACAAAAATTAAAAACAGACAAGATCTCGGGATCGAACTGAGGACGCTTTTAAGAACATCATCTAAATGACTGCTGTTAATGTCTTGTTTGTTTTTATGTTGGTATTGTGAGTGTTTTCTACATAAATAAATAAAATGCGAATCCCCAAAAAACAAACCTCCTCTTCATTTATACGACTTTAAGAACCAAAAGTATTTGAATACCGAAATGCTTTAAATCGTTCCATAATTTTACTTACATATTTATTTTTAGTAAGTAATGTTAACTAGCATTCTGTGTATTTAGTTTATTTGTAAAAAAATACAACTCTAACGTATGTAAATCTCTTTTAAGTCAAATAATAAATAAATTTATTGGTGAATTCCAACACGTTTTTGAAAAACACTTGAAAACTAGAAAACATTTTCATGTCGTTAATGTTTTGTAAAACCTCTGCTCAGTAAAATAACACAGGGATCAGAGAAGAAACTTGCAAAGAGAAATGCTTTTATTGATGCACACAGCTTCAGTGAAAAATCTCAACCAAAGCAATGAATGGAATAAAATAGTGCTTCACGTTCGCTGAATGATAAATATCCCAGTCTTCTTTTCAATTAACATCCTTTGTGAAAGGAAAAAGTGTAAATATTTTGTTGATGTTTTTTTGCAAAGTTTCAACAATTTACACATGTTTCACATACTGATTGCATTTCTAGTTTTCCAAAAGATGATAATTAATAATCTACATGTATTTTTATAAAGAAATTTAATTTAATTTATAATATGAAGCAAAGGAAAATTATCAAAATTAGTTTTGAACAAATCTAAGGTAACAGATTAAAATTACAGGACATGTATGTAATGGAATTACATTTATTTTCCATACCAAAGTACACAAAAACTGGTTATAGACATTTTTATAATCATTTTTTTTTAATTCGTGGATTTAATAAGCATTAAAATTACCGAAATCGTATCGAATCGTAAATTACTTCTAGTTTTTTTTTTTTTTTAAATAACAGAAAGTAAGAGAAAAAAATTGTGTGCATTTTTTTCATCTCATATTGCCATATTTTATAAGCAATGTTATTAATTTATTGCGGAATATATAATGTGTAGATAATTAACTCTATTTACGTAGAAGTACTCGATTGAGACATATAATAAAAATTATTTTTACTTTATCATCAATAGTTGCGGTGGAGCCTTCACCAGCTGTTATTACAACGGTGATATTCCTCCGGCGCATATTTTCCTCTAATTTCATGTCCAACCGCTATTTTTTCAATTTATTTAGGAGAACACAAGTCACGGCCGCGGTGGCCGAGTGGTCTAGGCATCGGATCATGGCTAGCGTGTCATGAGTTTGATCCTGGTACCACTAAAGATCCGCCGTGTAGGGGAGAAATGCACGTTACATCTGTAGAGAGCTCAAACGTCCTGCCGTTGGAGTGGTGTGGTAGTTAGGAGAGGGGATACCAGCTCTTGTGTTGTCCGCGTCACTTGACCATGGTTCAAAATTACGTGGACCGTCGCCAAAAGCCCTTAATATTCTCTCACTCACTGGAGAACACAATTCAGCTGACGTACTAGTTTTGGATTGAAGGAGGCACAGGTTCAGTCGAGGCTCTAATTCATCATATAGGTGGATAGAACCTATTAAGGATCAAAGTCTTAACTCTGACCTGACGAATGTATGGGCTGAACCCAATATTATCGTAGGAAACCAGGGTGGATTTCGTAATATGACAGCTCTCTTAGTCATTCTGAAAGAAACAATGGTTTGCTCCATCGGATGGGTCTGTTTCACGTCAAATTTTCCCGGCGTTGCACGGGCTCTTACCGAGTACATCACTTTATCCCCAAGGAAATTTCCTCTTTCCATCTCGACGCCAGCACTTCTAGGAGAGTGCTCAACCGCATTGTTTAATTTCTGGTCTTTGCGATAAAGTAGGACATTAAAAACTATGCAGATGTGTTTTCCTTATGGATTTTATTCATAAAAACAACAGTCTTGGATATCTCTCGAAATTCTTAATGAAAACATTGATGCCATCAGTTAGATAAAATACTTCCAGATACTTCAGGGCAACACCCTTTTATTTTGGATACTGATTATCGTGGATATGCCACACACAAGTCAGACAATATTTCTATAATCATCGATAACCTTCCACTTGTGAATCAAATAGGTCACTATCAATTTAGTGTACTTCACATTGCTGGAACACACACACACAATGTCTTTCATACTTCGACATTTGTGTGATAGCCGGCAGAGGTAACTTTTTTCGAAATCAGAGTACTGAACTGTGTTCAATCGAGTATACGCATAATTGTTGTGTTGTAACCAATGCAATATATTACTGAAGTGATTGTGATGTAATGCAAGATAGCAGATCATCTTTTTTTTTGGAGGGAGGGTCCTATTACTTGACAGATGTTTATATACATAAATATTAGAGTGAAAACTGCTAGATGCACAGAAAATACGATACAGTGATATTTTTTTTAGAAGTAGGAGAGTCGAGCTGAATTGGAAGAGAAAGACTTTTTCTCTTGTTGTTTAATAACTGTATAAGCACACATTCACAAGGACTTTAACATCGTTTACTTATATAAATTGAATTTGTAAAATCAAACTTAAATGTTATTCCTCCACTCTATAGTTTCAGAATCGTATCATTAAATGTTTTTAAATTACGAAAGAGTGGTTTGTGAAACTATTTGCTAACTATACGTACGATGAAATTGCTTGAAGTCAGGTTCTCTTGGGATTGCACTTATGTTTCCTTAGTGGCAGTTGCTACATACAGGTTGCAAGGTTGGTGAGATAACAAGACAATTCCGTAAGCAACTGTTGTCTGTCGAACTATGGTTTGGAGACCTGATAGCTCTATCGCCATACAAAGCGATTATGCACGGGTTGAGGTTTAAAATCATTATGTTCATATGGTGTGGGAATTTGAAGAGATGGGTGCCAGTTCAGGTGTATTTTTTCGTCTCTCTCTCGTGTTTCATATTTTCGAGGTCTGTCTCCAAATTATCTCGTCTAGAGTCGAAATGTGTTGATAAATAAGTCAACTGACGCAGGTGTTTAACTATCCGCAACGCGGTAACACGTCATCATCATTTTGGTCTCCATTATCTTTGATATT
The DNA here is from genome assembly GCA_019973975.1 of Trichonephila clavata. Classification (NCBI taxonomy): domain Eukaryota; kingdom Metazoa; phylum Arthropoda; class Arachnida; order Araneae; family Nephilidae; genus Trichonephila; species Trichonephila clavata. The sequence continues at coordinate 146,210 of BMAO01015991.1, forward strand.
CTTTGCACTATAGCTTTTTAACCATATATGAATGACGTGATGTAGTGTGGCCTTTACCACTACATCTTTTTTAAAGCATACTAAATGTCATTTACCTGCTGGGTAAATGGTAAGTCGCCTTTTGCAAATGCAAAAAAATCAGCTCGCTAAGATAGCCAAAGGCTTTTTCTAACCAATTTTATATTGCATCTGATCAACGCATATAGAGCATTATAGGTCATTGCTTTCAACACCTTTCACCCTCATACTCACAGGAGGAGTTGTGGAAATATAATCAAAGTGAACCCATGTTTTAGACTATATTAACGTGACTATATTGACTCAATTCCGAGACTCTTCATCGTATGTATAACTCTCCATATTAGAGTCGTATTTACTGATCACAGGTATTACTACACACAGTGCAGATGAATCGGGCTGAAATAACCATTACTTATTATTTAATGCTGTCTTTCTGTATTTTCCAATTTTCATCTTTTTCTACACACATATTAATTGTTACATTTTCACTACAATAAAATGCATAAAATTATATTTTGTAAAATCTTAAATTCTTAAAAAATCCCACAAGAGTAAGATTGTTATAATTGTTTTTTTATGAATTTATGAAAGAGTCAACAAAAAGGCTAACACTATCCTGGATCTGTTCTTTTAAAAATTTTATCTCATGTTTAAAAGCACATCATAACTCTTCTGAGTAATGAAAATAAATTTAATTTCATTTTTGAAAGAAATAACATGTCTGCATGTTTCAACTTCATTACATTTTATTATATACTTAAGTATATTTATTCTGATTTAATACAACTAATAAAAATTTTAAAAATATATATGTTTTGTTCAAAGTAAATTAAAGTTAATTTTTACAATTTTTTCATCTTTTCTCTCTCTCAAGCGAATTGGAAAATTCTTTATTAATAGTGTCAGTTGTGAACCCAAGTTATACTAAAATAACGCAAAACTCGTAAGAGCTGCACTAATTCACCATTTATTTCTAGAGAATTCTATCAACAACATTTTTTAACTAATTGCCAAAGACAAAATACAAAAGAAGCTCGTACAAAATATTACATAGTAACGTCACAAATGAGTAATTTAATAACGTTTCCGCATGACCCTGACATATAGGATATAAATATGTGTGTGCGTGTGTTTCAATACAACAATTGAGTACTATTTTTTCAATAAATATATAACAGAGAGCGGAGAAAAATGTAAAATAGTGTAGCAACTTTTTTCCAGCGAAGTACTCAACGTCAAGAGCTTCGCTGAATTGGCATAGAAGCTTTTCTTGTAGCTTCGACAAATCGTATTCTAGAATTCGGGAGTCGCGGATCGTGAATTAACATTTTCTTCACGTACTACGTTCGTAAAATAAAAGAGCTTTTGTCATGTGTCTCAAGTTTGTCTGTCTAATCCTGGGATGCATTCACAAGTTTGACACACAAAAAAAGAATGATAAAGAAACACATTTGTTTGAGTGTTACGCACTTTCAAAGAAAAATTTTATTTTTCATTCTTTATTTTCAAAATACAGAATTGAAGAATAAAGTAGACTGTTGCATTTGAATGAAATGTCATTTTAAAATGACCTTTAGTTTTTGTTTATAAGATATCTATAAAAGGTGTATAGAATATGGGGAAGTGGGAGATCAAATAAATAGAATCATGGTGAATTTGAACCGCTTTAATGGAAAAAAATATGCTTTAAAACATTTATTTTTGCTCTTTTAATAATAGGTTCCTCGCAGAATTAATCATCTTACTTTTCGTGTCTTACTCTTCTTTGGATATAAGCTGCGTTATGTCTAAAATAAAATTCGTTTCTCTTTTGAAAGTAAGCGATTGATTGTAAAATAAGATTCTGAATTCGCATTAATACTATTTATTTCCAATGAAATGAAAGTGACTTTATTATACTTATTTTGTACTAATAAAATGTTTGTTTTTTCAAAATACATTTTCTCTTTTAAATACTTCAATTCGTGCTAAGAAAAGTATGTATCATTACAAAAAGAAATTTATTTTTCTGTCACATTAAAGATTACTTTTACCATACTAGACAATATATTTCTTCTTCCTTCAATATTTGTACGTTAAACTATACTATACACTTAAAAAAGCTGATAATATATGGTTATTCGGAAATATTGTTAATCTTCATAGAGTACTGATAGAATAACTTGGAAAATAAGAGTAGAATCTTAGAACCTGAGATGCAGTAAGCTTATAGAATTTAATTAATCAAAAGGAAATTCAGCTTTATGCACTTTTGATAAAATTTATGGTTTTTGTGACCAGTCGAATTCCTTGATGAAATTAAATTTGAAAGTAATTCTTTAAATATTCGTAAATTATGTAATGGAAAAAAGGAGTAAATCTTAAATTCAAACTAATTTTCAATATGGATTTCTTGAAGATATTTTTGTTTATACTAGTTTTTACTTACACTTAATAAACAAATTTTATAAAACATCAAAATGTATAGCAGATGGAAAGTAAAAGAAATAAGTGTGCAGTTGCATGACGATAAATGTTTGTTTGCTTTTTTTCAGAAATAAAATAAAAATATTTTTCCATCTTTGATTTGAAAATGATAATTAATGAAAATGTATTATGTAATTGTTACAGGTTCAAGCAATGTACGATTTGTAATGAATTTATACTTACATAAAAAAGATATGTCAAATAATAATGATTTTTTTAAAAAAAATAAAGTAGGTAAATAAATTTATTTATAAGACTCATATTTATGTATTAGCTATTAAAATTTGGGATTCGAAAACACTTAATAAGTAATAACTAAATTACCCAAACCTGTACGATCAGCATGACAGATTATTTCTATAATAACTCCTGTCATGCGCAAATTAAATACTATTTGCCAAAAACACACTAGTTTTATTTGCTCATAGGATAACAATATTCTAGAAATCCTAAATTGCGCTTTCCAAAGTAACTTTCTGCATTCTTAAAACAAATTTTCTGTTTTTTTCATAAACAATGTTTCATAACCAAATGATGAGTAGCATTATTAGTAGAATTAATAATAATCGAACTCAGAAATACCAAAAATTCTGCTTTATTTAACAAAATCATACGCATAAAAATTCTTTGACTATATGTAAAAAAAGAGTGAATTCAGTTTCAACAAATGTTGTTTGAATCATCAAAATATAATGAATTGTTTGGGTTGCATCACAAAATAAATATGGAAGACTCTGAATTCCTTACATATAGTATATAGTCTTTCACGTATAGTTTACATTATATTAATATTTTAGTGCACTAAAAAAAGCTAAATATTATGTATTTATCTAATCATATCGGTACTGATCCCCATGTATGTGCCTATTATGGGAACGAAATTTAATATATTTTTCCTATTGAAAATGATGAGATACTTTTTAAAGTAATATACCGCAAGTATATATATACACATTTGTTACGGTTCTACAAAAAAATTATATCTATGTAAACCCTTTAATAAACTTTGCTCATGTGAACAGTTTTACCGTGAATTAAAGTAATAAAATTTAATATCATAAATAAAAATAAGGCAATTTAAGTTTTTGAAAGATTTGTTGTAGAAATAATTGTTGAAAAAATGCTTAATGATGTTTGAAATGCAATTTTTAGTATAAGTACAGAAAGACATAATTTTATGGTTGTATATTATACATATGGCTTTCAATAGCCTTTATCCTAAAAGAGAAAAACAATACTGACAGTATAAAGAGAAGAGGCACACAGTCATAAAATTGAGAATGAAGACGTATAGCTTCCGTTTGTCTTCCCAAAGAAATTTCACACTTTTCTTTGACATCTCATCAACATATTTTCTCTCTTGAGATTTCAACTAGAATAAATTTCTCGAAATTTCCCTAAAAATTGTCACACACAGACTGCTTCTTATATTTGGTCTGCGTTTGAGAATCTGAGACTGTAAAGATGTTTTCTACTAAAGAGTTCAATTGAAAACTCTGTTGGATCAAACTTTTCATGATTCTGATTTGAAATGAAGATAAACGAGTTTTCAAAATGAAATAAAAACATTTATTTTTGCTTAAGAATCGATTAAATAATTTCTCTAAATTTTGGTTGAAGAAAATTATACAGAATAAAATTAAATATATTCAGGTTTTCAAATGATTTTAACTTTCAAAAAAAGTTTTATGACAGTGTTTCTAAGTTTAATTATACAAACATTTGTTCAATTTTCTGATGTGGACACGGTAGCCAAGAGATCAAGGCATCAGACTGGTGGTTGGCGTATCATGAGTTCGAACCCAGTACCACTAAAGAACCGCCGTGCAGGGAAGCGATGCACGTTAAATCTTTGGAGAGTTCAAAAGTCCTCCCGTGGTGTGGTGTGGTAGTTAGTAGAGAAGGCGCCAGATCAGGTGTTTATCCTCGTCACTTGACGTAGCTGCGGGTAGCCAAGTGGTCATGGTATCGGATCGTGGCTAGCGTGTCATGAGTTCGATCCCAGTACCACTGCAGACCCGCCGTGTAGGGGAGCAATGCATGTTAAATCTGTCGAGGGCTCAAATGTCCCCCCGTGGTGTGGTGTGGTGTGGTAGTTAGGAGAGAGGGGTCCCAGCTCAGGTATCGTTGACGTCACTGGACCATGGTTCAAAATGACGCGAACCGTCCCCAAAAGCCCTCGTGTAGCTGAGCAGTGGGACTTTATTATTCTCTCATTTTTCTGATAATTTGATTTTGTATTTAAAATTTGTCACGATCGAATCAAATTTTTAAGCCAAAATTGTTCTTTTTATATAAATTGTTAAAAATTTGAATGCTGTAACTTAAAAAAAAACCCATAGTTATATGATAACCTTTATGTTCGCTTTTATTCCCATTCCGCTGGCAAATAAAAACTTTTAACTGATTTATCACAGAAAGAGAAAAAATCACTAATTTACCTCCATTTATATAAGGGGTTATTTTCTATTGTGGCAAATGCAAAATGTTTTATAACTGGAACTGATATGCATTTTTTTGCATCAAAACAATATTTATTATTAATTTTTGGAAAAAAAAATATTTGAATTTAGAATTTGTTTTAAAAAAATTCAATAAACATTTATAAAAATTCTATTTTACGAATATCAGTTATGTTAACACGAAACCCATACCAACTTTTGTTACATGTAATTTGGCGTACTTGCTAATCAAATCTCATACATGTGTACATTGATTATTATATTAAGAGTAGCATTTTAAAATCAATTCATTAATTTTAAACTCTTCCTTAAAATAATTAAATGGGTACCTTTTAGTGGTATTTTCAACAAAAATTTGTGTTTTACATAATACATATACATAAGGATAATAAAAAACCAAAAAATTTTTGAAAAACATTAAATCATTTTTTAAATTATAAATTTTACCATATTCCCTTAATAGGTAAATTATTGTTGATCAGTTCAAAAAACCAATCATAAATCCATTGCATTGAGCTGATTAATAAATAAAATTAAATTTCGTTCTTCGCAAATTCTTTTCATCAGCAAAGACAGAAAATATGTAGCTAAAGTAATGCTACAATATAACCAATAAAAAAAACTGAAATCCAGTCAATTGTGTACAAACCTCCTGTAATTAAAAGATTTTTGATCGCAAAACTAATTGTTACAGTCATAGTTTTCGAATATTTTAAGATGGTTTTTAAATAATTAAAAAAACATTTCGTACAGGAAGTTCTTATTATTTATATTGTCTTTCAAAGCCAAATTTAATCAAGTTTAAAAATTAATTCTAAATATATGCAAATAATTCACTAAATCTGAATTAAAAATCATTTTTGACCATTAACCCAATCAACATAAGAAAGTAAACTAGCCTAAAACTAATTGGTCGTGAAGTCCTGTCTCGATGGATCCTTTAATAAATAAAAATATTTTTTTAGTGTTTTTCTATACACATTATTTTAATTTGATCAACTTCCTGTGTTCGAAAATAGTAATAAATAAATAACGATATACATTAAATAATACTATTAATGAATTTGTTTTTAATTTAGAATACTGTTCTATATCGCAATGTCTAGATTAAGTCTAACGAAAAAAAATAATTTACAACAAAACATAATCAATATGACAATGGAAAAAATTTGAACAGTAAAATAAAATTAAAGAATTCGAGTGTGATATACGTATTGAAAAAAATAAAAATGCATGTAGAACAATACTCAAATTTGAGGTATTCTACATTTGTTCCTTTATGTTGCATCTTATCCCATTAAATATTAAATTATGTACGAGCTGTGTAAAGGAACATGTTATATGAGATTCATTACATATTCTTCTTAGTCTGGTAAATTGCCAGATACTAAATACAGTATTGATCTGGTTTCTTGAATACAAATTAAAAACGAAACCATTTGAAATACTTTTTAAAGCAGTAAATGCACTATGCTTTCTTTTTCTTTTTTTTAGTTTGTTGGGTTAAACTCTTAATAAGGATTACTTTTCTAAATTGCATATTCTTTTTATAGTAATAATTATTTTTATTATAATCTGAAATTACTTTTAAAAAATGTGCATACTAATTTAACACATTCTCATTCCCCGGAAACTCTACAGAATATTTGCTATAGCTTTGTATGTTTTAAATGCGGTATTTGCCATAAACGCTGCTGTTGCACATTTATTATTTTTAAATAGTTTTTAATAGAAATATTTTTTTAGAATCAAGCAGTTAGTTATATAGTCAAATTCAGCTGTCTAACGTTTAGTGTATATTATGTGTTTTAACTCTTTTAGTGTCTGATTGTTACTGCTGCTATGTAGCGTGCAATATTGCTATTGGATACGTTTGTTTGTAAATTTTTAAGAGATGGATTCTTAGAAAAAGAAGTTATTTTTTCAGACGGAATTTTTATCTATGGTGCTTCCACCTTTCCCCCTCCATTTTTATTGATATTTGGCTGGACAATGACTACAAGGTAACGCGTATTGTTTACCTGCTGAGAAGTGCAGATATTTGAAATTCGAAAAAATCAAATGAAAAGGAAATTTTATACCCCCTCGTCGGAAAACAAGAGAGTTCAGTCAAGTGAAAAAAACTTGAGTTTTGGCATACCAAATAGTGCTGAGAGAGCAGATACGAAACTCCCGGGTTAGATTTTTGAACCCAGTCCGTTTTGTATGAGTCCATTACTTCCGGTTACACAATCGACTGCCCATTCCGTTAAAGTTAATTAAGCATATTATAGTAGTATCTTACTTTTAGGAATCACTCTACTGCATTTATAAATAAAATTAATTACTTTTAAAATTAAACTAAAGTTAACTCTAATGAATCTAATGTAAAACTATTCAAAATTTTATTTATATAAAAATATCGTTAAAGAAAACAGTCGTTTATTAAATTATCCCTCATGAAAATTTTGATGAATATAAACTTTAAACATAAGACGCACAAAAGGCATTTCAAACGCAAAGAAGTTGGATAAAATTTATCTCACAAAATCTCGATTAGAGTTAAACTTTTATCTTAAGTTTCACTGATTCTTCTAGAGCAAACATTTTATTTCTACACTGATTCTTATAAAATTTTATTAATAATTTTCTACTTTTGACTCAAAATGTTTAACGTCCAAAAATAAATCGTTTGAAATTTATTGAAGAGAAAAAAGTCGTTACTAGAGTTTAGACGAAAAGAAAAAAAAATATTTCTCAAATAAACTCCAAGAACAGAGCCGTGTTCTTGCCGTGTCCACAGTATCTTAAGATAATAATAATAAAATGTAAAAAAAAATATTTCTTTAACTCTAATAAAACCTAATTACGAGAACTCAATATTCGAGTAAATTGATTCTGAACTTTTTTCATTGCGTTAAACAGTTGATTGCGAACAAAAAAAAAAAAAAGAAACTGCATATTTATATATATATATATATTCAATCTAAGAACTAGTTCCCTAAATTCGAACGCATCTCTCTTTCCTTTATTTTCTAACTTTCTATTGTTGATATTTCTGACTCATTTATTGGTTCGATTATTTCTTAGAATATATTTCTTCTTGAAAATTTGCTTCAACGATTTCTTATCACGAGCGACACTAGTGATTTTGGTTTTTATTTCTTTCCTAAAAAGAATATCACCCAAAAGAAGTTCACTCTTAATGATGACTCAAAAGTTCAAATTTAATCCGAGTTCACGTTGCTTTGATAAAAAAAAAGTTTTTGAATAGATTCTTTTTTTTTAAACTCATTTAAGACCCGGAATCTTATTTCTATTTATTTATTTAATGAGATTTCGCTGAAATTATGAAGAAGTTTCTAAATTCAAACCATGTACTTTCAATAAAGATCATATGATGACGAAATTACTTTTTTTTAACTTTTTAGAATTCGTGTCTTTTTATTCGATTTCTTGAATCTACGTTGACACAACGGAAACATCAACACAGACTCATGGAAATACAGTCGATTCTCACTAATTCGAACTTTCGATAATACGAACATCTCGCTAATTCGTATATGCTCAGCCCCTAGGAAAACTCTTGATAATTCGAACTAAACAATACGTTTTGGTACATTCAATATTTCGAAGTAAAATCGGTAGCTGGCCAGACTAAAATTAGAGATAATTCAGAATTATCTTATAAAACTCTCAACAATTCGAAACCTTATTATCTAGAGTCCTGTAGCAAGCAGGTTGGAACTCACATGTTTTGTGTTGTATTGTTTCTGCATGTCACCCCTGTAACGTAGCCTCTTTGATGACCATCTGTTTGTTATCCATACTTTGTGTTTCCCGGTTCCTCTGGCAAAGATCGTGTTTTTGCGTTGGACTGACATAACGATTTATGGCTCATATGTGTGACTTATAGAATGAGAAGCCTAATAGGGCCCGGGACGGACTGGACCCTGCCTTGAAGAACCAATAGTGTTGGGTACAGTGTTTGAAAGAGCTAGATGTGAAACGATTTTATTTCCAGTGAGGAATGGACGAGATTTGGTGAGGCGTGAAAGAATCCGGTTCGAGAATTACCAAATAAATGTATTATTTTAATACATAACAATTAACTTCTGCATAATATTGATACTCGATAATGTGTACTTTTCAAAAATATTTTAAAGTAATTTCATACATATGTGCAATGCTTTTTTTATTACATAATTTAAAATTAAAATGTGCCTGAAAAAAAATTTGGTGGCATTTTCTTACTCTCTTAATAGTTCAAACTCTTGGTGATTCGAAGTTTTTCATTGGCCCCTTCAACTTCGAATTATCGAGAGTGGACAGTATTTGCAAGAGGATTTAGTTGTTAAAATAATTTAGGTAACTCTTTCTTTTTCTATAGTATTTGATGTAAATAATTATCAATGTTTATTTTCTTTATTAACTACTTTAGCAACAGAAATACCTTATTTTGAGAAAGCAGTAAAGTTGTTGATTTTTTTTAATAAAACATGTATATGCGTGTTCTTTAAATTACTTTTATTTCTATAAAGTACAAGACAAAAAAGTCAAAAATTTCGCAAATTTGAAGAGGCCTAAACTAATATTTAAGTGTATTTTCAGTTTTATTACGAGATTCGTGACTTTAATATATGCATGTAGGAACATTTATTTTTAAGTTAAATAATATAAAAATAAAAGTTTCAAAAATTAGCACTTAAAAATGTTTAAAGCATAATGTTAGTAAAAAAACCATTTCACTGATTTTATGCTTTTAAAACGTAACATAAATTTAGTATTGGTGCATAATTTTGATCCATTTCACATAATATCCGTTTTTATACAATAGTAAGAGCTCTAAATTACTCAGTTTTATTTTGTAAAATATGCAATATTTTGCTTCCCGTTTTTTTTTGCCTTTAATTCATTAGTTCTAGGAGTAAAAAATATTTTTTCTAGAATTATATATGTATATATAACTGCACTTATGTAGGCGTCATCCACTCTAATAAAAATATAAACGCGAAACAAAACTTTTTAACTTAAAACTGTTTTCTTTATACATCAATTTATTCCAAATTATTAAGAATCAAGGCTTTTTTCACCGTGAATTTAAAGGTAGCTTTATCTTAATAAAGTGTACAATTAGTGTGCCTGGTTACTGCATATTCTTAAGTAATATGCTTACTAAGGCGCATACTTCATAGGTCAAAGAAGTGAAATAAATATCCCTTAAGGTGTGTGCGTGTGGCATCATTTAGTAATTGGGTACTCAACTGTATTTGACGATCATAAAAATACATAAAAATACTGGATTACATTTAGCGTTTCGACTTTATATCAAGTAGGCAGCAGTGTACAACAAAAACAGAGCGTGCACGCTACATAACTAAGATAAATGACAAAAGGTTCTGCCATTTTTAAGTAGCGGCAATCCCTCGTGACTTGCCCTTACGAAGGCTATGATTGGTGGAAAGCTATTGTTCGCCAGATACTGATGTAATCTTATTTTTTAAAAATTTAAGCTGTTAACTTTCAAGGTATGATTACGATTAAATCCCGGTTATGCCGAAAAGTTAAGTAAATATTTCAGCGCGAGTCCTGAAGGAGAGGACCAACAAAAATTAAAAAATTTTCAGGTTGCAATTAAAGGGAATTTATATGTATATATGCCTTTTATATTTAAATAATATTTTAACACTTAGCTGTGGTATTTTTATATATCTCATGTTTCTACGAGTTTTGAAAAATGTAATGTTCTAAAACTCCATGCCTAGGAGATGATTTTTCTATCCTTATATACACTTGTTACTCAGTAACAGGAATTATTTATTTATGTATCGATTCTTGTGCATTTTTAAACCTTAATCAGGTGTTATTGTTGTAGTTTGAATATTCATCCTATTATTTCTTGACACAATAACTCAATAAGTATCTTTTATAATATCTTGTGATACAGAAACTCCCTTTGAAACATCTGAACTCTTTATTCTGCCTACTATGATTCTAAATTATGAACAGTCACCTACTCCATTTTCATGAAAATTACTCATCAAGGTACTTCTACTTTAATTACAAATATCGCTATTGAGTAAATCCGAAACGTGCTTCGACATGTTCTGATGGGAAGTTATTAATTGGACGGGGGAAGGAGAGGAGCATGCTTAAAGCATGCAATACGAATTTCTCAGACTCTAAGCTGTTATACGACCCAAAAAATTGATTTACTTAATGCCTAGCTATTTTTTTAAAACAGAATTCTTTAAGATAATTTATCACTATCATTTATTACACATTCTAAAATAACTCTTTTAAAAATGTCTACAATTTTTATAATCCTTTTTTTAGCTTTCTTACTGTTTAATTACTTAAAAGCCTTTTTACAATTTCATTATAAAAAGAGCTCTACAAATAAAATATTCGAATAATAGAAGATTTCCGACATTTTTCTCATTTAATGCACAGTAACTGATTAATGTTTTAAATTTGATGCATATGTTTCTTTAAAATAGTTATATATACTTTAAACAGTAAGGTATTATTTTAGTAAGGGTCTTATTTTATAAAGTTTACCTAATACTGTAGCAATTCAAGCAAATTTTATTATATATATATATTACATTATTTCTCGAAAAATTAAAATATTTTGCTCGAATAAATTTTTTTGTTGTTGCTCTAGTTGAATAAATTTACGAGGAAAACATGTCGATCTCATAACAGGATAACACTAAGCACAACACAAATGTGCAGAAACAATGCAAGAAACAAAAAAGTTGTTTATTCGTTCCAGTGAGAATTTTTAGCTTCCTCAGCCGAAAGCTCTTAGATTGATATTATTTCCGTTAATATCATCTGTGATTGGTTAGAATACGCAGTGGATGCAATATTGAATCATCATATTTTGGAAAACTCAAATGTGACAATTTCTTAGGAGATCAAGTTGTGATTAACAACATATTTTCCTTCAGGCGGGTAAATTAAAAATTAATATGCTCGCAAAGTCTTCGAGGATTCAAGACCCTTATAAATTAAATAAAAGTCCCTCGAGAACAATTTTAAGATGTAAAATATGACATAAATATTGTTAAAATTTCCTAAAATGAACACAAAGTATGAAAAGACACTTGTAATTAAATGCTTCATTATTCATAGCTAAACAATGTATGCAATTAATGCAATGTACAGAAGTGAACTTGAAACACTTATAATTACTTTACACAAATGTGATTAAAAGCTCCAATGAATAATGAAAATGGTAATTAGTTTCTGAGTGATTGAATTGTTTGAATGGATTCAATGCAAATATTTCAAAGTTGTTCAGTTTTGTTTCATTCATATGAGAGTACATATTCTCTTAATAAAATTTTTTCTCATTAATGAAAATGAATGTTCATAATATTTTCTTTGAGTAGTAAGCTGTAAATTTATATGTAAACAAAGGTTGGCTTTAATAATAAGCAACAATGAGCAGCTAAAGGAGAAGTACCTTATTTCTAGGTTGCTTTTTACTCATACTTCGATTCGATAAAATATAAATTTGGTTAACAATATGAAAATCTTTACAATAGGTATTATTATTAAAATTAATATTTTATTAGATAATGCAAATGTTTAACTAATTCAAAATTAATATTTATCTTACGTAAAAACCTAATTTTCCTTTAAAATTATATTTTATAAAAACATTTAAATGCAACTTTACTCAGAATGTTGCATGCAATTTAATTATTTTATCACAGATATTTCTAAGTCGTAGACAAATCTTTACTACATTCATAACCAAATTTCAACGAAAAGAGTAATTTAAAAACAAATCAACTTACAAAGCAATTTTATAGAATACTTCATTAAAAAAACTTTGACAAAAAATTCATTATAAAGATGACTAAAAATTTGGATTCAATCTATTTACATTTTTTTTAAATACTTATGTACGAATTATCACTTATAAGGTAACAAATGGATAACATGATTTCAAAATATGTAGCTTAAAGGAAAATTAAAATTAATGGATTCCTTGATCATGTTTCGAATTCAAAAATTAAAATAAACAATTTTTATCCCCTTGTAAATACATAATGTTTCTCTTACTTTGTTCCGTTTGTAAAAGTAGCGTGGTCTTACATCTTTTGCTATTAGCATAAAAATCATTTGTTTTATGCTAATAGCAAATTATATAGGGCAACACTACAATTTAATTAGCATTTTTTGGGCAACGTATAAATCCTGTAGCATGTTTTAAAGCTGTTTCCAGTAAAATGGAACTTATTCTAAAATTTAGTTGTGTGGAACATGAAATATTTAAGTATGACCTCTGGTAAGATGACATGTATAGTGACTGTTTGAAAATGCAGATCCTTCACTAATTAGTTTTTTTTAAGATCTAGAGCAGTAGTTCCTTAACTTACTAAGCCTATGAACCCTTTTTAACACTAAAAACTTCGTCATGAACCCATAAGTGAAATAAATATACTCCAATGCTTAATAGGGAAATTATAAATTTAACTTTGACGTCCTGAATGATAAATGCTGACGTAAAAATAAAGTATTGTTTCGTTGATCGGGATTCAAATATTTTATGCAAATCAGTCTCAAAGATCAAGAACGTCCTTCAGGAGCAATGGGAATTTATTGTCGAAAAACAATTCTTGAAATACAGGATACACAGCAAAGTTCGCAGAATAAATCTCAGTAGGTCTTCACACCTTCAACAGAGCTCAGACACAACTATCAGTGTCTAAAATACAAGTATGTAAAAGATTATTTAAAAGCACACGTTCTACTAAACAGCAGAAGTAATCACTAATCACTGGTCGACTATTCAATAGTTAAAGCAAGGCTTCTAATTGCTACCCAAATCAATACTAACTCAGTTTCGCCGTACGTCTCCCCATTTATAGGCCTCGCAGATCCTTCGACACGATCTACGCTTGCGTCATAGATCATGATGTTAGTGGACTTCACTAATTTCCTGAAGAATCCACATAGAATTGTGAAGTCACCAAAAAGGTCGCCAAAGTCCCAAATTAGTCTCCAATTCACCAACTTGGTCGACAAGAATTATGCAAACTTGGTTCGATTGCCAAGATTTCTCCAAATTACCATTGAATCGCCACTATATTGCATGGAATAGCATTGCTTGCGAATATCACAATTTTTAAGATAAAACAAATACAAGATCGAGCAATATAAACGTATTACATATCCAGAGGAGAATTATTTACACTATTTTAAAAGGTCATTACACGAAATTTGTAACTGAATAAAAAAAATTGTGGCATCTTATAGTATAGTATTTATCATTACAAATTATAACTTGTGTATTAAAATGTGGAAACACACATCCCCGCTCTCCTAATGAGATGGGTGAACCAATAAGCTGATGATCTTTGTAATAATACAAAGAATACTACTGATTTCTATTCAAAAGTAAGAAAAATGTGTTGCACTCGCTTCACATGTCGGGATCATACACAAAACAAACATGTTGATTAGCTGTACGACTCTTTTATGATGCCATATTTGAGAGATTCCTTTCCTATTTATACCTGCATAGACACGCATACGTGATTCTTGAACCGTTATGTGCTTGCCATTACTTGTACTTTATGTACCTACCTAAAAAAAATTTTATTCCAAATTTTTTAATTTTTACTTTAAATATTTAAACATATAAAAATTTTTAGTAATTTATTTTAACCTTCATAATGAAAAAGGATTATAAATATTATATATTAAACCATTTTCAGACACCTTAATGTTGTTCACGCATCCCTAAGTTAAATTTAATATTCCATGTCCCCCCCCCCAATAGTTACAAGGAACCCTAGGAGTCCGTAAGAACCATTTTTGACTCCTACGCACTACAGAAAAATGAATCAAAATCAGAAAAAAGAATTAATTACGCTAATAAACAATTCACTGTAAGAAGTGATTAATTATGTTTACTAATAAATTATATTTTTATTTTTAAATTCATTTTGAAATGATGAATATCAAAAGTTCCTTTTATTCATAATTATACTTGGTATAGTAGAAATTCCTATGAAATGCTAATTACATAGCCTTAAGTGGATATGCTAATGACTTATCTTCTGTAAATAACCCATAGTTGGCGTCTCAGTCATAGTAAAAATTTCTAATGTTCTAATAAGTAATTGTGGATCATTTAGTATAATAACTGGTTATTTAGAGCATACAGATTGATGTGATTATAAATGGTTATGCAAATATAGATGTTTGTAACTTTGTTTAGTAGATAGATTCATCATATTAATTTAAATTAAATATTTATGTAAGCTCGCATAAACATCCATATTATCACAACGGAGATAATAGTACTCTTATAGTTTGAATAATATGTTCGCTAACTTCATTAAGTCTATAATTATTCTGAAGCAAATAATATGACACATTTAAATAATGTGTGGGCAACTAATATATTGTAAATTTTTAGTGCTAAAAGTACTAAAGATCAAAATAAAAAAGATGTTGCAAAAGAAGAATTATCCTGAGAGGGATGAAGGAGCTGAAAGGGGTAGAGAGGGGAGAAGAGGAAGGCACACGAACAAAAGCTAAAGATGCATTCAGAAATATAATAGCTGAAGATCTATGAAAACATATACTACATGGTACAAAGGATGGTGCTGTAAATAATTACACTTCGAAATAGAATTTGATATTTGTAAAGAAAAAGTACTGCCATTGATGTAATATAGATGAATATAAGTAAATATCTCTTCATCTTCGTCTGTGTCATTGTTCAGCCAAGAAGTTTTCATTATAAAATGCTCACTAATTTGTGTAAGTTAAAATACATATGATGTTACGCACTTCAGAATGCCACAATGGTGGCCCTTTTAAGGATAAATAAATCATTTTTTAATCGCAATCTTAAAAGCAGTCATATTTTCTTACATACCTAGACGTAAGCCTGGATGTCCCTCGGGTTGTAACTGAGCGGGCACGGGTTCGAATTCCAAATAAGGAATGGATGCGTCATCGGGAAAAGAAGACGGATTTTCGCCTGAAATAGATTCCTGTTTCGAATGGAAAGCAGCGAACTTCTTCTGTCCCATGCTGGGATCATTGTTTGTAATAAAAAGTCTGTGTTTGTATTGCATGTTTCTGTGCTTCCATCTCTCGTCTTTCATATGTATACCAAGATAAAACACACGAAAGCAACAACAACTAAAACCTAAACGTAAGGTGTTCTAAATGAACTTTGTAGTGAATAGCCGAAGTAAAATTTTAGTTCGTGTCTTTTGTAGCTTCCTCAAAAAGAACCAGTTGTCACTCGTAAGAACGCAAGCTTACGGAGGCTCGTAGATACTTGATACTTTTACAAGTAATTTCGATCAACGATTTTTTTTTGTCTTGCGGTAACACACATACATGGACTGTAATTTTCCTTTTACGAAGTTTACTATTTTTACTAAAGATTAATTTCTGTCTCTGAAGTGTAAAAAACTCTCTGTGACTCTGAAAATGATAATTGATTCAAAATCCATTATGTAGGGCCTTTTTTTCGTAGTCCTGAAATTTTAGACGATACCTTGGACTTAAAACTAGACGAAATCTTATTGAGAAAAAAATGAAAAGTTTTCTGACATGACTTTCATTTAATAAAAAACAAGAATGTTGAAACCTCAGTTCAGTTCTGTGGCTATATATATATATATTCAATCAAAAACTGAAAAAATAATTTTAAATTTAAACCACAATTATAACAATAACTTAGGTATGAGATTTGAAACATTATTAAAGTATTAACAGTGAGTTTGGCTGAAAATACATATCTGTTATGGATAATCATATGCATATAATTTCCTCCTTTCTTGATGTGGTAAATTTACTCGGGTTGTCACTTTTCATTGTAACCTAACACTACCTCGCCCATTCTTTGTCTTATTTGTTCTCTAATTAAAAGGCAAAAAAGTAAATGTGAACCGATAATTGATTACAGTACTCTATAACATATTCGATCCTTTGTAATAGAAAATTATTAGTAATTATCAAAATTATGAAATAGATAAATCATGAAAAACAATAATACAACAAATTCCCACTTCTAAAAACGCAATTTGTGAGTTAAACAAATCCAGTTGTTCCTGCTGTAAATAAAATTCGTCAGCAATAAGAGAAAATATATCTTGTATTTTAAAAAATTATCAGAAATTAAAAACTAAAATATCTTTAAAAGAACAATAGTTATTTTTGAATATCTAAGACATAACTATTATTATGTAAAAGCATGTTCATTTGTGTAAATAGAGCTCTGAAAATCTAAAAATATTAATTAGTATTCGAACTATTTATGTTTACATATAAACGCTATATTAAAATAATGAAAATGCCATAAAGTAATTTTCTTTATTGTTAAAAATACATTGTACATTTAACAATATTCCTAAACATTTTAGTGCGACTATTTGATAGTTTTCTCACCATACAAGAGTGTATATAAAAAAAGGAAGTGCAACAGTAATATTTTAATCCCAAAATCCATTTCCAGGCAAACATGGCAAAAGAAAACCAATATAAACTTGTTCTTTACTGAGCCAAATTCTTATTTTCTTTTATATATTTTTCATGCTCAGAGAGAATAGTTTAAAAGTACACACAATTCTAAAGTCGATTACATTTCTGTTGAAGCAGAATATGTTTGCATTTGGAAAGCATCATCTAGTTGGCTAAGAAATATATTTTTTAAGTTTCACTTTTATAATAAAAAATTCACTTTTTTGTAATTTCTTAAGCTTAAAAGCCAAGAAAAGTATCTTACAGTTTTATAACTTTGAAGGAAATTCTTTTAAGTTTTTCTCTGACTTTTCTTTCTATTAGAATTAATTTATTTCGAGGAATTTGCTGTAGCACATTGCCTTATTTTTTTAACTTTAATTTTTCGAAAACTTTTGACTTACAAATCTTAAATAAATAACTCCAAACACTTGTAACTGAAATAAAAAGTACTGAATGAAGTGATATGGCTGCAAAAGAATTAATTTAATGCTTAAAAATATCACACAAGTTTATGATCCGTATAGTTTTTACATTAAATACAAAAAAAACGTTATAACCTATGTTAAATAAGAGAACATAAATCGATGTTTCTAAAAAAATTATATCACAGGTAAATAATTTCATTTAAAATAAACCTTGGGTTATGCACAGAAAATATTAAAAATTATTGTGTCATATAATATAAAATATTGTACAAATCTAAAAAAAAATACATGTTTGCAGATTTTTCGAAATTTACTGAACTATGCACAATGAAAATTAGTAAACACAATAAAAAAAATCAATTTTCCCAATAATCCAATCAAATGTGATCACTTTCTTTCATATTGTGCAAATTTAGAAAGCTATAAAACATGTACTCAAAATCTATTCTGCGGCATTCATCTTTACTCGTGTTTCTGGAAGCTTAGAGTTATTTTTGAAACTTTTACAAACAATGGTAGAAAGACAAAGGCAGTATGATGAATTTCAAGATAGAGCTGTTTGAAGAATGGTGGCAAGCTTTTTCCAAGTGTTAGTGGTAACAGGAGGCCTCAGTGAGTTCCAATATGTAATTTCTAGATTACTGAAACAGTTCCAGAAACTTGAACAATATCTAGAAGACTAGTAACAAGGTACCCAAAAACCACCAAAGTCAGGATGATCATTTCGTAGAATTAATTAATTGAAAGGTGCAATATGGAGATGGCAACCACTCAGTCGCAAGTAAGTCTTCCATTGTAGTTGGTACCTCATTTTTCTTCCACCCAAGATGATGCAGACAACATTCATACCTGGGCAAGGGCTGGGGATCAGCCTTATTTTCACTTCGGACCTGTCTTATATGAACACAGATTGATTCTCAACGAGTCCACATATGGAGAGAAACAGGGAACTGGCAGCATCCCTCCAACATCATAGAATCCCTTTTTGATGGGAGCAACGAGTTGCTCATCTTTCAAGGAGGAGTCATGATTGTTTGGAATTATAGGAGTGAAATTTTAGAGTTTTGAGTGAGGCGTTTTAAAGGAAAAGATGTTTCTTAGTTTATTTTGTAGAAGATTACGTCCATATATGCATGTCTCGGCTGGTCAGCGAATACTTCGATTCTGAAATATTCAATGGAGGGGACGGATGCTAACCAGATCTCAAAACATAAATTCCAATCAGCATAACTTGGCAAAGCATTTGCAATCTCCTCTCATAACAATCTTGGATCTAATAAGTGTCTTGATTGTGGAGGGTATATTATATTACCAGAATACCTCATAAACTTCCTCGTAAACAGCATGAGAACGAATTGTGAGTGTTGACTACTTTTCCTGTTTTAGAGTGTTTGACCATATATTAAACACACCACAATGGTCATTTTGCTACACCTTTTTCAACATAAATCATGATCAACAACAAGTACTGTTAAAGTTTTATCATCTTTTTGGTACTACTTTCAATTATTTTATACCAAATGTCACTTGAAATGATACAGCTTTAATTGAAATTTCCTGGGAGATGAGTTTGTTCCTTAACTTTACATGCGAGTGTAGATTATTAAATTTAGTTAGCATGAAATTTTTAATGGAATAAAACAGAAATTAAGAGAAACAAGTGCAAGTTAATGCCATCCTCAACAGTTGACCTTTCAAGCTTCATTAAAAGAATAGTTAAATTGTTTTTGGTATGATTTGAAGTGATGTCAAATAAACTAAACACAAACCAAATATTTAACTTTTAAACGCGACTTTTAACCTTTTTTTCATAGTTAACTTAAATAAAAGTTTTGTAAAAGTTGTTCAAGGAAAAGAGAATCAATTAGTATTAAAAATATTTATAGATAATGTAGAAACGTTGCGCATAACTCTAAAATCTTATATTGCTCTTTTCAATTGAGGTATATGGTTCATTGTGTTATCACCAGTTGTGTCATGCAAAAATCAATAAAAAGTAGGAAACAATCAGTTGAGCAGAACTTAATAAGTGAATATAAATGGGGAAGTTTATTTACTAAGCTTTATTTTTTTTAAATATATTATCAACGCATTCTCCAATAACTGTTTTTAGAAGAAAAAAAAGTTATTTTAATATTGAATTCCCTTAAATGAGAAAGATAACAAATTAGTTGGTAAAAAATGTCAAAGTTACATATCTAAAGAGGTTGTGTGTGTGTGAAGGATCTATACGCGTCTATAACTAACCCCTTGGAGACTTTTCTGGGGCAATAATTTTACCAACCAACTTTCACCGAAGAAAGAAAACGTGATTATGCAAGTGCAAATCTGAGTTTATCAATTGAAGAAGTCTAACAGAGGATCACTCGACGGGGATTAAATCAGGATAGGGATTATATTCAAGGCTTCAACTGGAGGACTCAACTTCAAAAGTACAGGCATCGTGATTCTTGTTTAAATAGAAGCTTAGCTTATTAGTACGCGACGTAGTTTATATTGAGCGTGTATAGGTTATCGTGGAATCAGTTGAGGGGCCGTAATATTATCCCCAGGCTAACGGGTCTCACCCTCGTGCTTTGAATACTGATCAGCATTCTTAATTGGATTATTATTGGGATTGTTTGATATTTTGTGACAATAAAGTAATTATAGTGAATCATGTCGACTGATTATTCAGTTCCTCCCACACATCTAGCCGGGTCCGAGAGTAGACAAGGGGGCTTAGAGGTAAGCAGGGACCGAAAAGCATTACATGGTTGGATATCAAGAATTAGATCACTGAAAATATTTATAAATTCACTCGGACATCAAAATTTTTTTTAATTATTTACAAGCATTCACAGATATTTGATGGCGATAATTTTGCCAAGTGAACTATTTCGTACTATGATTTCCGTCACATTCAAATACAATTATATTGGTAACAGTGTGCAGATAATTAGTTGAAAAATCCCTTATAAGGCTTTCAAAAACTTTGTAGAAAAAAGTATATCGATTGCTTTTTTGGTTCACCCAGTAAAGTCGCCTTGTATATACACAGGTTGACCCACAGGTACGTATTATAGTTTAGGTACGTACGTAATTTTTGTGACTCTGAGTTATCTGAATTTCCTCTTATGGTGCTATGTTTACTAAACATAAGTGAAATACGTATTTGAATATAAATCATTATTTTCCTATATATTTTCAATACTCTGCTTTCTCAGTCATTTCTGGATTTTCTGCTTTTACATACAATCAAAATCAGCTATGTAATTAAGAAAATATTAAGTAATTGAAGCTATGATAACGTAGCAATAAAATTACTACATAAAGATGGATAAAATTGCGCCTTCTGCTATAAAACTTTACAAAATAATTCATTTTACACAATGATTTCCCTATCGTACAACAATAAAAACTCATCAGAAAAGGTCCCGTTGTTCAACTTCAGTGAAACGTTAATTAAGCTAAGAAAACGAAATCGTTTTTTTAACGAGTTTAATTATACTGATAAAAATTCAGCAACAAAGGACATTTTATAGAAATACAAGAGTGATTAATTAAATGAACAATTACAATTTAAATACAGGTTTTCTTTTCTTTTGCCATTCATCACCATTAGTAGTTTTACTCCTAATTGCCATCGCAATTCTTAGGATTAACTTTACTGGTACAGAATCAGTAAAAAAATAAAGTAAACTGTGTTCAACACGGATACTGAATTTTAAAAATATTTTTGTCAACCTTGAGTGATTTTTTGATGATTTTCGGAAAAACATGTATTTAAATTTGTGCTGGTAGTGTTTTAAGTACATATTCTCACATTTTATACAAGTGTTGCGATTTTCATATCAGTAGGTAAATCGTACACGCTAAAAATCATTAACTGATTCACAGAATACTATTGCTAGCGTATATATTCTCAATCGTGAATGATTTTTTTTAAATAATGATATTCAATTCTATATTATTATATTCCTTTACATTTAAGATATTTAGACAGATATTTTTTCATTTTGCTTTAGTTGAAAACACATTTGTATTTTTTTAAACGAATGTCCTAACTATATCTTACTAAACATCTTGCTTCTAAAAATTTCGAGTAAATGTATGATTTGGGCAAATTTGAATCCTTAATAATTTAATAGTCTCTTAAGTATTAAAAATGCCCATAAAGAATAAATGACTTGTTACCTCATAATTTTATGGAAAAGATTAATCCCATTATTTTCTTAGTATGATTTACTTAAAATCCAAATACGAATAGTGTGACGGATCTATACGCGTTTCTACTAATTACTTCTTTTTTCTTTAAATCAAAATATTTATTTCAACCAACCTTCATCGATAAACTAAACGTGATTTATGTAAATGAGGAATATTATATAAATTCGGTTTTCACGAGTTGAAGGAGGGTGAAATAAGAGGTTAAGTTAAGTGAAGTAAAGTGAAGAAAGTGAGCTGTCGACACGTAGTTGTTGACAAGTTAAGCGAGGTTGATACGTTTGATGTGTGCAAGGAGAAGTGGGTAGTGAAAATTGAAAAGCAGTGAAATTAAATATTATGGAGCGCGGAGCCATCGGCATTTGATCCAGCTAAAGATAATGCCTGAAGTTATCTGTGAAGAAACCGAAGCATTAAGGAATCAGGTATCGTAAAATTGATTAAGTAAAAGCTGATTATTAGCGTGCGGCGTAGTTGTAAATGAGCGTATTTAAGCTATCTTAGAATCATATGAAGTTATGTAATATTATCCCCGCCTTTGTGTATCTCACCTCTGCCCTCTACCATTGTCATATACCTTAATTAGAATTGCGGTGTTTGTTCATAATCCACAATAAGAATTAATAAATTAAAATCGGATTGACATAATGTCTGTAGACTATTTAGTTCCTCCTACACATCTAGCCGGGTTTTCAGATAGAAAGGAAGGTTCGAATGTAAGGGGTAACTATAAGTCACCACAATAGTAAAAGCAGATAGTGGGTGACATAAATTTATTGAAACACGTACATTCCTTTGCAAAAGAGGAAACGTGTTGGTATTTATTTCATCTGGATATGTTAATACAATTCGAAAAAAAGAAAATTAAAAATATATTTATAATGCTTCAATATTGGATAGCTCGAAGTAAAAGAATTACCATGTGAAATTAGATAGCTTGAAGTGAAATAATGAATTTTGGTATGGATAAATGTAATATGTTAAAATAATAATAATGTTATGGATAATTGTTAAATGTAAAATACGCTGTTGATAAATTGTTTTTGTCTGCATTGTTCATGAATATTTTACTTATATCATACCAAGTCTTAAGCAAAGTTTTAATTGTCTTTTACATCCTTTGTGACATTTGTTTAATTTTTTTTTAGCTCTTTTTTTTACTGTACCATATTTTTATGTATTATGCACCGCTTTTTTTAAATTTGTACTGAGCATTGATGGCGTTACTTCCAATTATTTATTTTTATACCAAAATTCTTATTTGTTAAACAACGCAAGAAATATTATTCAGAATACCGTAGCTTTCATATGATAAAGAATATTGGGAATATATAATGAATTATATTTACTCAATGAGAGCAAAATTTTCCGTATGGAGTATTTTTAGACATTTTTATAGGTTTCGCTTTCATATATTCTTTGAAAAAAAACTTATGATGCTAATATTTATAGCAATATTAAATATATAAGTTAAAATAGAAAAATAACCATAATATTTTTTCTTTACTATTTGGTTAAAAACAACTTTATTTAATACGCTTTTAGAAGAAAGCTAAATTATACAATTCACGCAACAAATATTATGTAACTTACACAGAGTATCAGAATAATCAATCTTTAAATAAATCTAAAAATTACAAATTGTAATTATTTGCCATAAATCGCAAAATATTTTCTATGCATCATTTATTGTTAATTTTTAAGTTAATAAATACCAAATATGTAGTGGCAATAAAATAGGAACTGAGACAGAAATACATCTATTTTTTTTAATCCACTGACCCAATTCTGAATATTAAAATCACTTGCAAAAATTAGTTATTAGAAAGTCTTTTATCTCCAATTCATCTCAATAATTCTCTCGACGTTATTAAGATTATCTCTACTCCGTTTATCTTTGTCAATCTGGTTTGAAATTTTTAAAATTATTTCCGTCTAAGCCTCTGACGTTGAGAGAAGATTTAAATACACGTTGGTGCTTTAAATATCCCGGCCTTTGACCCAATGGCAAACAATTTATCTAAACATTTTCTAATAGCGCTGCTTACTTAAATGTCATTCAGTTCGGTTCAGAAAACAGCACACAATATTTTCATTCTATCCGAATAGTGAACGTGCCAAGTATACTCGCATGCATTTTTGAGAGAAATGACATTTAAATTAAAAACTATTGGAAAATGTACTCTTTTACATTTACAGTTTTACAAGATATTGCCAATAAATATAAAATTAAAGCATTATAAATCTTTAAAAACATTTTAGTGTAAATTATTACGTGCCTATGTATGTTAGCTTTACATATTATTACTTTCAAATTTAGATATTATTTGACTTTTTTAATTCACATTGAAATGTACACAATTAAAATTAAAGATTGAACAAATGTATCTAATGTTCGCTATCTATCTATCTGCAGAAACACGCCGAAGGCACCAAAAGATGGGAAATGATTCGTAAAATGCATTTGGATCATTTAAATTTCAAAATTTCAATTAGTTAAAAAAATATCAACTAAAAAACTTTAAAATGCGTGAGTGATTTCCCTCATGTGCCGTTTACCGCGTAAAGATGTAAAAGAAAGCAACGGGAATTATTTCCAATTTTTCCGTCGTTTTTTAAAATTGTCACCTTATCTTCCATATCTCAAGAAGACAAAAAACAATTTCTGAATCGAAAAGATCACTTTTTTCACCACCACGTGGTATAATTTTTTGTTGTTGTTGCCAAATATTACTATTTTGTACTTTTTGCAATTTCTTCGAAAATCAGTTACTTTTTTACGTGTTTATGAAAAGAGTTTTTCATTCACTTTGTATGGCTTTCATATAGCCGTGATCAATCGGGCTTGTGTACTAAAAAGCTCACACTTTGCTCTTTTAGAATCAATGTTTTGGAAATTCAGATTTCCAAAATTTGTTTTACGATTTCTCGAAAAATGCTCAAAATTTTACTTAAACATTTAATACATTTGCTAATTATCAGCATTTATACCTTCGTTATTTCCCCGTGTATCAAACGTTGTTTTCCTTGTTCTGACTGAATATTGAAAAATTTGCTAAAAGATTATGGATTCCAAGAAGTTATTGTGGTTTAAGTGTAATGCACTTTTCTCTAGGAATTATTTACGCAGTTCTTTAATTACATTTTTATTCCAAAATTACTGTTATTTGATATCGATGTGAGACGTTTGAAAGCATTAATATATAAATTATGCCCTTAAAAATAATTAGCCATTTCGCGCGCGCGTTTGTTTGTGTGTATGTGTGTATTTATGTCGGAATTATTTAGATGCATATTTCCCGTTACTAAAACTCAATTTGACTTTGTTATGCTTTATTTAAATCAATATTTAATATAGGCAACATCTTGATATTACTTTAATTATACAATTACTTATCAGTGTAGAGAAATTTGTTTTCCTACAATAAGTGCCAAACAACAGATTACGCATATATGTATAAGCGATGATAACAATCTACAATCTCTCTCTCTCTCCTTGTCTCTCAATCCATCAACATATCTGAAATAATTCTTTTCTATCCTTTCTCTTAAACACATTTACATATTTAAATATATTATAAATTTTTATTTCAAACTCTACGATATTTTCACCACGCTTGATTTAAATCTAAGTCAGTAATAAATATTATCTAACTATCAGCTTCCATTTCAAGAACCATAAGTTAACTACTTCCACTAACCTAGACCATATTTTTGAGTTTCTTTAGGATTAGGAACCTCTTTTAGGACATCCCAAATGGAAAAAAAAATATAAATTACGTCTCTCTCTGAAAACAAGTTCTTATGAATATATCCATAAATCAGGCGAGCGAATAAGGAAAAAATCAATATTTTATTTTAAATTTCTTGGGATAGTACCTGTCTGAACTCAAATATTTGAGATAAGCCTCAAATTTATTTGACTTAAAACCGTATTAGATATTAAATTTTGCAGAAGTGCGTAGAGAGTTCGGTGTTACTTTTTTGTTAAGGGGGAGAGTGGAAGAAAATGGAGTTGTAAGGCATTCGAAATACTTAAACGTGCGCTATGATATTCTTTTAAAAGTGTTGGCGTATTAACAGTCGTATACTGCATTATAATACTAATTATTAACTGTATTTATAGCTAATTTAGTGAGTACTAAAATTAATTAAAAGTCATAGAAAAATTATAATTCTCAAAACTGTTTTAATTTTATTTACGTTGCATTGGTTTTTACAACATAGTTAATCAGAGTACTACCAGTTCTTTACTTTCTTTTAAGACACATTATTGCATAAATTAGAGATTAGAAAAAATTTATTTCCCTCAAAAGATTTTTGTTTTCATTTAACATTAAATTTACAGCAGTGTTTCTCAAACTGGGGGGAGCGCCCTTTTAGGGAGGTGTGGTAACCCTATAAGGGGGGCGCAAGTAAAACGAAAAGTTCAAAACAAATTATTTTTAAAAAATTATTAATTTACTGAAAGGATGCAAACTACATTCTGACGTAATACAAAATAAAATACACGCCCCCCCCTATAATACACTTATTATAATACACTTATAAATGTTTCAGCACATAATGTATTCCATAATTAATTTAACAGTACTAAGTTAAAAACAAATTTTATAATTACCAATGAACATATGGGAATGCCATAATATTATAAAATTTAATACTTATCTTGATAACTTGTACGGGTTATAATTAAAGTCCTACTGTATCTTTAAGTCAAAGTGTATTATAATTGAGCTCAATACATTGTTCTTGTATGGGGGGCGCGAAGAAAGTTATGATTTAAAAATTGGGTCGCAAGTATAGAAAGTTTGAGAAGTATTGATTTACAGCTATCTTATTTTCTGGGGAATAAGACAAAGTCTTGAATTTATTTATGTTTTCAGAAAGGTGTAATTTATACAGTCAAACTTCAATATTACGAACGTCTATATAGCGAACTTTTTCCTGGAACCAAGAACATTCCACGGTTTTCTTTGTTAAACAACCTCCCAATAACGAAGTGAATTTTCTATATAACGAACTTTTCCTCTTGTGATGCATTATTTTCTTCCTATTTTTAAAGTATTTCAGGTCATTTCAAGTTATTCTCTCTTTTAACACATTTTATGATAGTCATAAATCTTGTACTTTGGTGCCTAACTCGCTGAGAGCAATAGAATTCTGGTGGTTTCATTCATGCAACCTTTAACGCCCATTTTTCAGTTCACTAGAAGCATATATGTCCCTTTTCACCCTTAGTGGAGTTATCTCGTAGCCCAGTGTCCTTCAACTAGTCCTTGAAAAGTCAAAAATCAATTTTTAGTTAGAAAATAATGTATAATTAAAATTATTTGTATGCTTTAAATTAGAAAATGTCCTTAAGATTCATTAATTTTAATATATATATATATATATATATATATATATTTCTTTTCATAAATGTTAATATATAGTACAGTTCCCGACAAAAAAAAGTAATAAGAATACTGGAAAAGAAAACCTGAAACCCAGAAAAAACTCCAATTTTAATATAATTCTAAGAAAAAGAATAATAAATATTAATGATATTCTGCTTTTTTACTTTTCATTTTATTTATTAAATTTAGGCTCTAACACGGATTTTACCTGAAATTTATCTTTAACCCTCCGTTAGGCGCACGAATCTCTGAGATGTATAGTACAAATAATTTTGGTGCCGCGCTCGCACGGTGAGCGGGAATCCACCCCTTTTTCTTTTGTCTTTTATTACTTGCAA
Source organism: Trichonephila clavata (assembly GCA_019973975.1). Taxonomy (NCBI): domain Eukaryota; kingdom Metazoa; phylum Arthropoda; class Arachnida; order Araneae; family Nephilidae; genus Trichonephila; species Trichonephila clavata. The sequence goes on from BMAO01015991.1 coordinate 174,016, forward strand.
CTAACTCTATCACTAAGGACGCGGTCAATTCCTTTTTGTTTTGAGCTGCAGAAGCCCTTAAATCTGAGATGCAACGCACCCAACAACGCCATTTTTAATGTTTTTACCATTTTTTCGTCAATTTTCATGTTTTTTGTAACAAAAAGCGTATTTTCAGTCGTTTTTTTTAAAAAAATAGCTCGAAATAAGTATTTTGCAACTTCTTTAAGATGGTTTTCCTGCTGGGATTTGAGATAGATCTGAGAGTTGCCACACAAAGACGCCCTTGGAGTAACATATGTATCTTTCATTACGAATCAGGATCGAAGAAAAACATCTGATATACAACGGCCTGTTTAAGACAAACCAAGAGAAACAACACGAAGAACTTGGGGAGGAAGTACTGTTCTCCTTGTTAGAAGATCACGAAACGATAACTATCAATATTTTGTTGCGAAAACTTCACGTGCCTTGGACATTTTAAGAGGATTTGTGAGGATTGCAACAAAGTATCACAGAATGAAATAGGTAGTGATGACAGAGATAACTGAACACTACCTTTGTGATGTGTTTTTTGTTTAAATTGATTTTATATATATATATTAAATATTATTTACGACGTGTGTAACATATATACTTAACGGAGTCAAGTTTGGGCTAAAATAATTTATTTAAAAATGTTCTCCGCGATAGGTATAATTTTTATTATTCTTTATAGATGTAGATTTGTTCACTGAGAGGGTTAAAAAGGTGTCAATTTTTTGTTTTTAATTTTCTAATGTACGAATTCGTACATGAACCTACTTTTTGTATTTTTTGGGCGACACATTTCTTGTTTCTGCCTCAGTCCCGTTTAACACACCATAGATCATTTGCATTGTATCAATTAATCAATAACGGTCATTGAATGTTTGGGTAGGTAGGTACTTTTATCTATTATTTTGGTAACAATCCATTATTTTGATGATAGGCCAGTAATGCTATAGATAATACAAAAATTAAGTTTCAGTAAAGAAACACTGCGCCTTATGTCAATAATTTAGATATAATATTATGCTTTAATGTCAAACCCTACCAATAAAATGATTACATCATCTTCAAACGTAAATATCAGGCGATGCATCTGAGAGATACCACGCGCCTGTGGATCGAATTTCCTGAAGAACGCCTAGCGAAGGGTTAAGCTGCAGGATACAGGTCAATTTCAGAAAAATCTTTTATTCAAATGAGACTTACGTTTATGCTACCTCGCTTCATTTTTTTTGTCAATGATTGCCATTACCATGTGTCGGCGAACAAATTTAGCACGTTAGCGCATCTATAAAATGCTGATAAATGGAGATTTTAGATTCAAAAAGTAAGAGGTAGTACATAATTTTCAGCCCAGTCTTTCAATAAAGACCCGTCAAATGATTGACATTTATAAAACTTGGCAGACTGAAAGGTTCTAAGAAGGCCTTAAAATTCCTTTCCTTTTTAAGTACAGTCTTTTTTTAACAAAGCCTGTATATTTTTAGACATTTTTTTTTATTACCAGCCTAATAAGGTTGGTAAGTAAAATGCAATAGTGAAATTAATTTAATGTTCTAAAATTGCCAATATTCGAAAATGTTTCAAGTAATCAGTGATGTGTTATAAAAAAGCTTATCTTGTAATAAAACGAAGTTAGTCTTAGGGAAAAAATCCTTTAATTGCAATCAAAATTGAATTCCAACTAAAAAACAAATGATCATTTTCCCACTGAAAATTTAAAAGGAAATAGAATATCTTCTATTATTAGCTTATAATTTAACAGAAAACATTCTGGTTTCAAATATTTATGTATCTACACATTTTCACTCTAAATATAATTAAATAACTGGGAGAAAGCGATCGATTATTTCAACGTAAGCGAAATGAAATACAAAAAAAAAAAGGAAATGTATAAATATAAAAATCATTCAAAATGTTTCAAATGGGGAAAAATTTGAAAGAAAGTTTTGTATTGTCAAGAAAATGAATAAAAAATTTAAGGACGAAGCATGCAAATTAACTCTTAAATGAATATATTTAGCAAAGAGTTTCAAGTAATAATTTACGATTACCAGGAAATTATATGGTCCTAGAGAGACTCCACTGATCATTTTAAAAAGTATTTTTTCTTTTATAAAATATTTTCGAAAACGTTAACTCTGTCAAAAAAACAGTAGGAAAACAGTATAATTATTCAAAGAGAATAATGCTGGAATAAGCGAACAGATTATTTATACCCAAAATTCAACATTTGAATTAGTTTACTTGAAAAGTGCGGAATTCTATAGATAAAATCAGTTGGTGATTCAACAGGATTGCAGAATACCTACCAAGGGAAATAACTACAGATTCTCAGTAGTTAAATAAAGAATATTGGAAAAGCACTTCATTCATATTTAAATATAAGACAACGTTAAATCTTCTTATTGGATTTCGGCCTTTATATTTGGAATAGGAATGTTTTTGTATGTTGCCAGATTTGCATGCGTTTTATTGGAAACGAATCGATCGAAAAATAAACTAGTACCCACTTGGAACAAATAAAGAAGAATTTATTGAGTTTTTATTTTATTATTTATTTCATGTTGATTTGTTTTTATAAATGACTCTTGTGGTTTTCATATTGATTATGAAATAACTTACATTATTTATTTTTTTTTTATTTTATGTCACTTCAAATTGTGTATATATTAATAAGAGTACAGCAAATTTATAATAAATATGTGGAAAAGTAAAAAAATAATGGTTCATTTTTATAAAAATAAATTTATGTTTTGTATATATTCCTTTGACTTAAAATTGATTTAGGAGAGAAAGGATTTATTAAGTATGTAGAATATCGATATTTTATTCAAAGGAAACATAAAACAATGTACAAAATTTTTGGCATTTTGAAATAGTAAACGAATTTCTAAGTCTTACTTCCTTTGATCCATTTCCATAAATTATATTTAGGATGTTGATACCTCAGTTATTCATAAAGGGAAATATAAGAATGTTTATATTAATATGAAAAAGTAAAACGCGCACTCGCACGCATAATGTATAAAATAATTTTTGCTAACCACACAAGATTCAACACCAAGAATGCACAGAGATATCACAGCGAATTTTATTTGGCGTTCCAAATAAATTTCGAAACTATTTGTAATTAAATCCTCTTGTGACCTGCGGATGATGACAAAATCAGTAGTTAGTGTAGCTGCTGCTGTTGGCTATAACCACTGCCACAAGCCTCGGCATAAAATCAAAGAGGCTTTAGATGTATTTTGGGGAAACAGCAGTTCTTTCGGCTTCCACATATTGCCAACGTTGATCTGGTGGTTCTGAAAGCGTGGACCACACGTTTTCGATCGGCGTTATTGATGAGTGATTGAATATTAACGCCGCACTGTTCAGCTACACGAGGACTTCTGGCGACGGTCCTCTTAATTTTGAACCATGGTCAAGTGACGAGAATGACGCCCGACATGGAACCATCTTCCTAACTACCAAACCAAACCACACCACACCAACGTGAGGACGTTTGAGCTCTCGACGGGAATTCACGTTTATCGATTCCTACACGGGCATTCAATTAGTGATAGTAAATAGCAAGTAGGCCAAGGAAATAAATTCAACCTGATGGAAAAAGAAAAATTCTTGAACATTGCGTATCACGTGAGGTTGCTCATTATTCTGCTGGAATATGGCTGATGACAAGCTCTGAATGAATAGGAGGACCATGGGGTTCAACATCTCAGAGATGTATCGCTGACTCTTCAGTGTTCCGACAATGCGTACTAGATGGATGCAGCAGTGAAATCGAATACCGCCCCAAACCATGATAGCGGGTGTAGGACCAGTGTGACGATGCATAATGTATCAATTTAGGAGCCTCTCACCACAGTGTCTCCAAACTTGAATCCGTCCATCATGATGATGCAGGCGGAAGCGGGATTCGTCACTAAACATAATGTTATTCCATTTCATTGGCCATGTCGCCCATTCATCGCACCGTTGGCGGCTCAAATGCCCGTGGTTTACAGTCAAGGTTAAACAAAACCATGGTCACTTTGCGGGTATTCCATTCTGCTGAGAACGGCGTCGAATGGTGCGAGTGGACACCGAATGATGCGTAACAGACTGAACCTGTTGTGCTATGGTTTGTGATGTGGCTTCGCGACCCACCATTGCCATGTGCATAATCCGCCTGTCATCACGGACTGTGGTGCAACGAGTTGGGGTCAATCGGCCCTGTCAGTCCTTCGTTTCTTCCTGCATCCAGTGATGACAGACTCGCATTGCAGTTGCTTGGTTTTGTTCAACATGTTGACCGATTTATCCGAAAGATACTCTGCAATCCCCATAGGATACTATTCTTCCTCGGTCGAATTCAGAAACTTAGTCAAAAGGCACTTAATTGCTTCCCCGAGGCATAGGTAAACAGTTTACGCAAGAAACGCACGAAAAAACAGTTGCCGTACTTCAAATTGCCAATATGTTGCCCCCTTATATAGAGCTTACGGATGACACTACGATCTCCCGTGATATGCGTCTATGCTATAATGCTAATGATTTGCATACTTCATCACCACCAACGCATGATGGAAATTTCTCAAGGTTTGCATGCTTCCTTCAGGACGTTGCATTTTGTGTCACCAGCAGTGTATTAAACGTGTTTCAAATTACAAAAGCACAGTATGAACCAAACATTTACTAGCACTTAAAACCGGTTATAACTCATAAAACATTTTGTGACGGATCTGTACGCGGCTCTACTAATTCCCTTATGACTCTTAGGAAAATATTTACTTCAATCAACTTTCACCGAGTAAGAAAGCGTGATTACGTAAATGAAGTATATTAATAAATTCTGTTTTCGCGAGTTTGTGAGTTGACACATTGGAGTTGGCAAATAGGAGTTAACATAGAGTCTACGCGCTAGCTGAAGATTGAAAAAGAGTGGAATTAGTTAGAAGTCTTGGAGTTGTCCAGGAAGAAGATTACAGAGCGTGGATTCAACGACATTGATCAAGCCGCTAGAGATCACCTGCAATTTTCCAGCGTAGGATCCGATGCATAAAAAATACAGGTATTTTGAGCTTGATTAAGTAGAAGTTAAATTATTAGTGTGCGACGTAGTTATATTTGAGCGTATTTAAACTGTTTTAGATTCAGTTGAGTGTCTGTAGTAGTATTCCCATGTTATAGAATCTCACCTCCACACTCTATTATTTAATCAACTACTTTAATTGGATTGTTATTGTGTCTGATTGATATTTGGTAACAACAAAATTGATTAGATTGAAATCATGTCTGTGGGGGGATCATTCAGTTTCTCCCACACACCTAGCCGGGTTTACAAGTAGACAAAATGGTTCAGATGTAAGCAGGAACCAACCGCTACCACAATTTGATACGAAAAAAGGAGATATATCTTTGATTTATCAGAAAATACTTAACACGACTCGATTCTAGAAACGCAAAATTAGAAAAAAAAATTTTTTTGATAAATTTTTAAATTGAATTAATCGAATCTTCTTCGCTTATTTAATTTCAAAATGATTTCATTCATTGTGCCTTGCACAAAGCAAAATTTTCAATACACACTGTCGATCATTAAAATTGCAACGTGGAGGATGGATGATACAAATGACAAATTCTCAAAAAAGGAAGGATATGCTTGGTTATATAACTGATTAACTTCCACATGGCAATTGAACGACACAGGAGATTTAAGCGGCATTTCACACACAAACTCTGTATACAAAAAAATAGGCAGTTATAGAAACTGCCGATAGAAGTGAAAACTTAGAACTTTTACTATTAAAATTTGAAATTTCATAATGTTTGAATTAAAATTATTCACTTCAATCTGATTTTCACATCTATTGACACTCCGAGCAACAATTATACGCATGTTTATATGGTCATTTTATTATTCAAATGTATTACTGTTCAAGATCATGACAAAATATAAATACAATTCAATTGAAATAATGTTTGATTTAAATTTATCTAAGTATCGCGTAAACACCGTATCGATCGTCATTTTATATTTTGTAGTACTGAATTTTTGATCATTGGACATATTTAAATTAAGTGTTTCATTAAGAAATTCAATTAGAGGTAGATTTTTATCATCTGCAAAGTTAATATTGGAGTCTCCACTTAAAATCATCAGTACATTATCATATTTTTCGCCAGATCTTTTATCGAGTATTTCAAAACCTTCTTTTGTATAAATCATCAAATTTTCGAATAAAAACTGTTGTATCTCATAGATTTTCCAGGCGAAATATAAACGGCAACCATTAATATGTATTACCCATTCTCGGAATCGCAACGAGCAACGCATATTTCGCCTATATCAGAAACATTAACACCAATGCTTCTAGTGAATTTAGTATGTATGTCCATATGTGAAGTAATGAAGTGTGACGTATCTTGAGTATTGTGATAAATAGCTACGCCTGCTGCTGGAACTTCGGGTCTTTCATAACTTACAACGAAGTTGAAATTCGGAATATCAAGTGGTTCTTCATTTTTCATAGGAATTTCCGACAAAGGCAGAACATTTGACTTTTTTACGATAGCATCATTCTTTAGGTCAGCTCCATACGCATGCAAACTTTGATAATTGAATGAAAATATCGATAGTCCTTTCTTGTTGGAGATGAATTCTCGAAAATTTTTGGTGACCATTTGAAGTGTATTGTTTTGTAACCTTTTCAATTCTCACGTTAGATCCTCTTGATGACTTACTGATCTTTTATGATGTTTATCTGTTTCTGAAGCATTTAGAGGTGTTCTTGTTCTACCAATCCAAAATTTCCAGTTGCTGCTAATATTTTGTTGAGTAACCAAAAATAAACCTTGAATCCTCGTTACTCTTGTTAAAGCTACGTAAACTAATTCTCTAGGATGTTTGCGATTGTATTCATAGACAATAGCATCATAAGTACCTCCCTGTTATTTGTGAATAGTCATTGCCAAAGAAGAAATTATAGGAAAATGTTAAGAATCTAAGCAAATATGAAAAATGGATATTTAAAATAACCCTAATTCCCTGACAATATTTTTTCATAAATTTCTAACAATAAAATCGAATGGTATAAAATAAATATAATCATTTTGCAAAAAATAGAATAGCATATGTTTTATTTTTGACAATTTAATTTAATAAATAATGGTTTCGAAATATTAAATTTTTAAATAAAATAAAATATTTAATGAAATTAAAGTCGAAGCCGTTTTCATTATTTCAAACTAAAGATTTTAACGATATAAGGTAATAAACTATAATTTTGCATTTTTAACCATATTTTATAAACTTCAACACATTAATTTGAATTATTATTAGATTTTATAAAAATTTTAATTTCAAAACCCACGATAAAATTATGATTGAATAATTAGATGTCTTTTTTACCATGGTAGTAAGAAAACGTCTAAGTCACTTTGAAATACTAATCCGGATTGTATGATTCATTGCAGAGGTCAAATATTAGAAAATAAATAATACAAAATTTTCAAACGCCAGAATAAATGCGAGTATTTAAAATAATTTTCTGTTATCTATTTTTGATCTTAAAAATGTTAGTATATTTATTTGGTACTCACTATTGTACTGCACAAAGATTCAAATAATAATCAAACAAAAACACTATTTTAACAATGCACAGTATGTACACATTGAACTTTTCAATAAATCCATTCAATTTCACTTATAAGATATACACAGCACTATACGTCAGCTCTATAGCTACAGATATACTACTATAAGCATGTCGGTGACGCGAATGCACCAGATTTCACCCATCCAAAAATGTTTAAGGCGAACAGCACACTGCGCATGCACCAGTCAGAGCATGTTGGTGACGCGAACCCATACGATTTTCCCCTACCAAAAAGTGCCCAATGCCGCTAAAGAAGTTTTCACTTCAAAAATTACGCAACCGGTTTATCACTCAGAAAACCACATTTGAAAAATGATAGTGTATAAGAAAGATAAACACATACCTGTACTTGTCGAAATGTGTTAACCGCAAGATCGTAGCCTATTCAGAATACGGTTTGGCGTTCCATGATATTGTAATTTGCATTGGTTTGAATTCAATGACTGCCATGCAGATATGGAATTTGAACCCCAAGCAAAATCCGAAAAGACAGAGTATTGTTAAGCCTGTCTTGTAGGATGATACAGCCATATTGTTCACCTTGAATAAACAAGTAAACCAGTGCTTCTCAAAGTTTCAATAATTGCGACCCAATTTTCAATTCTAATTTTCATCGCGCCTCCCCCCTCCCTTCTTACATTAGCAATGTTTTGAATTCGATAATAATATACTTTGAAGCGAAAGCTATACAATACCACATTAATTACAAATCATACAAATTATCAAGAAAAGAATTAAATTGTGTATATGACAAGTCCATTGGAGGCACAAGTAATTATTAATCCCTTATGCGGTTTGATCGTACAACGTATGGGCTATCCAAAGTTGATCGCAACTGGTTTGCCAATAAGTTGTACGGGTGGTGATATTTTTTTCTTTCTTTGATTTGAATTTGCTTTTAATTCTTATGATGTATTATTTAGTGTGTGTATTTTGAAAAGGTGATGCAGTTTTTTAATGGTGCTAAAATGCTTTTGGCCCAGGATTTTTTTTTTTGTTGTGATAAAGGCGGGAAATTAGTATAGTGCTTAGTTATAAACAGTAAAAAAATTGAAGCATTTTGGGTAAAAAAATGACCGTTTAGGGCCTAAACTTTTTAAAATTTAGTATTGATAAATTAACTATCAAAAATATTGTGCAGTAGTTATACATTTATAAGTATATTATATTAGTGTAAATGTGTATTTAATTTTTTTAATGTATATTATTTTGCTTCTGTTCAAAGAATACATCCTTATTTTAAATGTTTTATCTTTGACTTTTCAATATGCTTGGGTACGCACTTGGGGTTTCACACCCCTTGGGATGCGTGCTTCACAGTTTCAGAAACGCTGAAATAATTTTCTGTGCAGGATAAATATCCACATTAAGAGAGTGGCGAAGTTTGGAGCAGCACGGAATGTTTGCACGGCGATCATGATTAACACTAAGGCATAAGACTTTTGGCGTCATTGGTATCTCCAATGCCAAAATGGATGCAGACAAATTATCAGAACCCTGATTCTGAGTGCAGAATCAGGATGGATGTATTCAGCTGGGGAGGCATCGAAGAGAAAGCACGTGACCTGATTTTTCATTCGATTTCGTCAAACGAATTCTACAGTTAGTGTAATGGTATAAGCATCAATAAATAAATGACAAAAATATCTCTTGTTCACGCCGTCTGTAATCTGAGCAACCTGTGGTGGCCGTGGTAGCCTAGTGGTCAAGGTAACGAACTCGTGGCCGGCATGTCATGAGTTAGAACCTAGTACCACTGAAAGCCCACAGTGCAGGGGGTAATGCACGTTAAATCTTTTGAGACTCAAACGTCCTACCGTTGGTGTGGTGTGGAAGTTAGGAGAAGGAGTACCAGCTCGAGTGGTGTCTTTGTCACTTGACCATGGTTCAATATTTCGAAGTCCGTCACACGCCCTCGTGTAGCTGAATAGTTCGACGTTCACATTGTGCCACTCGCTGAGCGAGGAATGTGTTAAGCTTCTCAGATCTTATAACGGTGGCTGTGCCCTGTTTTTAAGACTTCATAGATGTCCTGTTTCCTACAAATTTAATCCACACCACACACACATTATGCTGTGTATATTCACAGTATCCAAAATTATTGTGTAATTTCCTTTTCTTTCAGGTATTGAAAATTTAATGGTCAACAGTGTAATAATTTATATATATTTTGTACAATATTGATAAAAATATCAATTTTAAAATTAAACGTGCAGTTTAAATGAAAATCAGCTCCATGACTGAAATATATTTTGAAGATTATACAGTCATAATTTCAAAAACTAGCAAGTTTGATCACTATTTTCTTTTTTATTTAATATTTTTAGTAAGGAGAAGGTTGACGAAGCTTAGGAAATATAATGTGCATAATATTCAATTGCAATGAATAAATTAATGTATGTACGTTTTAAAAAAAAAATTAAAGTAGATTTTAAATTAAAGAATGTTTTTTTACAATTATGATACTTAAAATTAAGAAACCAAGAAAAAAATAGCGTATATTTTTTTTAAAAGATTAGATTTTAGTCACAGCAGTAATGATACAGACTATTGAAACCTGATTTGAGCAATAGTTAAAAAATAATACTTAACAAGCGATTTCATCGGTCATAACTTTAGGTAGATTTCGAAAGAACACGAAGTATAACTTTTTTTTTGTAGCTAAGTTAATAAGATTTTAAATTGCATAACCCATGGCACATTCACATCAAATCCAGAGGTAGAAACCTGGTTTTAACCTAGAACAGGCATGGGGTACGTGCAGGTAGACTCAAATGAAACCTCTTAGATCACACTCAGTGCAAACCGAAAGTTCGAATAATTAAATATCCGCTTAGATATCGTTCATGTTACATGTCCCTATAATCTATAATACACAATGTGTGAGGTTATTCACTATTTGACATTCAATGTCCTAAAGCTATACAAATTCAATTTCATCATCCAATTCATTGAAATAATTAGTTTATAATAAAACTATTAATAGCCTATGTTATGTAAATACAGATCTATTTATATACGACATTGAAACCAAAATATACTTATAATCTTAATAGCGAAAGAAACTCAATTATACAACCTATTTTTGTTACAATATACAATTTAATACAACAAAATTTTTTGGAAGCTAAGCAAATATAATTTTCCCCCTCAAATATGGTAAAATGAATTATTTATTATGCGTAGGCGAAGTAATTAGAAAGGACTATTACTTTTCTTATGCAAATATGCATAATATGCGACGTGGGTGTAGTGATGTTTATCCATATGCAATTGTATGTACAATACAACTAGATATCTCTTTTTATTAAATATTTTGTGTATTTTGTCAGCTTGTCTCGGAATTAAATTCAAGTAATTTTTATTTTTATTTTTGCAGTTGAAATTAATATTGACATTAACCTGAACGAAAGCCATATAAGATTTCAATTAGCATTCCATGGAGAGAGTAATACACATGTAATATACATATAAATTAAATATTATTAACATAGGAATACGATTATACTCATTAAACAAGTTTTGCGCAAAATTACGTTAACTAAAACACATTATTTATTATAAATTCCTGGCAATGAATGGGAAACTTTTTGTTTCCTTGCGACTACAGCTTTCAATACGCTAAAAAAAGATATTACAATAGCGTGGCTCATTTGTGCTTTAATGTGTCACATACTTTCTTTGTCTTTCAAAAGAAATTTTTTAATCTGAAACAAACCTGTAGGTTCCATAGAATTATCAGAACTTTTTTTTTACTTGTTACTTTTGCTGACATTCAAAGTTTGTTGAGTAAAACTGCATGAAAACAGCAGATAATATTAGTTTTGGAATCTCAATTCATGTAACTCCACATTCGCTCAATGTTTTGCAATAAAATGCATTTAACTGAATCCGGATGGGCGTAGTGGGTCAGCCGCTGGCCATGTACATCCAAGTTTGCGGATTCGACCACGGTCCGAATAGGTGGATTTTCACGATGTAAGGAATTGACAGCCTCCATGACTTATGATTATAATGGCTTGTTAAAGATCCCTAGAGGGCCTGTTTGACTCGGTTGTTATCGGCAACGTGAAATTCTTAGAACAGTTTCGCATCGTCAGAGCTCAGGTGCCTTCCCCTTTGGAGGTAATTGGGCATCAAATTTACATTGTGACAATTGTTATCTACCTATATGGTGCCACGTTAAATAGAAATGCCAGCTCCCGGAAAATGCACTAAGTCTTCGATAGTAATTAACAAGTCTCAGTCCCATTCGAAAGGAGAAAAAACTTTTAACAGTAAGAATTTTTAAGTTTCAATTATCGATTCGAAATTTAGGCACTTGGGCGAAATTTAGGCGAATATGGGAATAATTCATAATTATTCCTAATGGTATTAATTTCTTACGGTAAACCATAAAATACCGTGTATAACGTGCTTCTCTTCTTTCAAGCTGTCAGGTTTTTTTCTTTCATTTTTAGGTATATTACTTGAATTACGTGCATTCCCTTTTTTACAAAGGAACCTATAATATGGGTGTGCAATGTTCTTATGTTTTGCAGTCATTTATTCAAGGTAATATTCCAGACTTTTCAAAAATAAGATAGCTCTAAGATATGTTCTCCCTTATGTTCGTAAGTCATGCCTCTCCTTTTAAATAAACAGTATTCCGATTTATAGGTAGAAATATAATATTGTAATACTCATCTTCTCTTTATTTTTGAAGCTATCATTTTACACTCCCGCGTATAACGTGCACCCGTAAATTGTAAATTGTTCCCTATAATTGTTTTGCATTGTATGCCATATTTTACGAGAAGTCAATAGCATTGAAATTTACTTAAAACCATGTGGGTAATATCTAAGTGAAGAAAAAATGAGATGTATCATGAATGAGATCTTATCATAACAAATGGTATGCAAACAGGAGTTAATTTGTGATTTTTTGTGTGATCCATAGTAATATATTAATTAATTTAAACCATAAATATACCGTGAAATGTAATTATTAAATCATCTATATTCCTCTAAATGACACTTGCTGAACTAATTTAATTGCATATAATATATAAATAAACCTGCGAGCGTTTATATTTAAATGAATAATGTTTTGGGGCTTGCAAATGACGTATAAATTGTTTGGATTTTAGGTCAATGTCACCTTTCGATGATTTTGTAAAGTAATGCCATGTGATAATTTCTAAGCGGATGTACCCAATATCATTCTCGTTGGCTTCATATCCATATGCGAATGCTATATGTTATTTCTATCATTTAGGTATCCGATCACGTTCGGAGTACTTTTTAACAAAATAGCGTACTAAAACATTATAAATGTTCTTTTAGGACTCAATACCAACAAATATTACTATTTATCAAAATTTAAAATAAATTACCTAAATTTTACAAAAATCACAATTATAAGGGAAATTTTAGCAATATTTTGAACAACTTAAAAGCAGTTAGAGAAAAATGTATTAAACATATATTAGTAAAAGTATTACTAAAACAAATTAGATGCATTTATCAAGAAAATGTACTGAAATTTTATGTTTTTATTAAAATTTGAAAATTTTAGAGCTAAATGAGTAAACATTATAAGAAATGTTACATTTTTTATGAGACTATTATTTAAATAACAAGCCATAACTCAAAAAGTATTCATACAATAAGAAATATTTTAGTACATTCTCTAGAAAATAACATAAATATCAGGTTCAAAGAGTTTTATAAAAATGCATTCGTAATATTTTGAGTTATCAGACTCGCCATGGATAGATTTTGAGCAATTTATATAAATGCCCACTTCTGGTAAATCAAAACCCCACTTCCGATTTTTCTAACTTTATAAAATTGATTGCAACTTGGCCTCTAGGTAGTGTAGAAACAAACCAAAGTATGTTTCGTAAAGTCAAAAGATAGCTCTATTCAATAAAATAAAAAACAAAAATATTTGTCTTGACTGCATTTGGTAATTTTCAACGTGTTCGGATACATTAAATATATTTGATTAAATATGCATTATAGTGTTCATAAATCTACTGTATTACTTTATCCAATTTGTAAATTAAATTATGAAGACTTGAATGATTTTGAAAGATGCTGAATTACCATTAATCGAATTTATCTTATAGTTGTTCTTTCAAAACTTTTACTTAAAGAGTATTAACTGCACATAATATTCTCTAAATGATACTCTTTTTCAAAGTGATTTGGAATATTAATTGAATCCAATTCAAATCCAGTACAACTCCAGAAAGAATTTTGTAATTTTACTTTATATTAATCTCTAGCGTTAGTAAACTATTTACTACTTAGATGGAAAAAAAATTGGTTTTTTCATAATTTTTCTTATGGGTACTATTAATATCAACATGTACTTGATATGTTAACACATTTTTGGTATTTTCAAGAATCAATTTATTTTATACTTTTTCCAGTGAAAATTTCTATCTGAATCTCTTTTTAGCTGTAGCATTAATTACTAATCTAAGCCTTCAGATTAAAATATTCGTATACAAGAATCACTATTTTATCAGCCAAAATTGGATTTTATAAAAGTTAATCCGTTTTGTGCGTTAAAATCTATTTATTCACCTAAATGCAAATTTAAATACTTTAACGTCACCTTCGAGACGGGTTAAATTAATTCCATTCACTAATTTAAGCTAATAGAGTTCGAAAGTGTTTATTTATAGAAAACCAATGGTTTTCTTCTAATCAAGTGATTTAATTCAATTGCTTACATTAATCTGTACGTAATGAGAAAGAGGGCCTCTTTTAAAGTATTGTAATTGGCTTAATATATCACTTGTAAGAAAAGCTTTGCTCCAAAGAATTGAATGTGAATTTTAACTTACGCATTTCTACCCTATATCTCTTAGAACAGTTTGCTGTTAAAAACAAAAACGTTTTATTTACCCTTTATGAGCTATTTGAATTTTCGTCTTCCTAACTGATCTCGCATTTTATTTTTGGAAATATATTTAAGAAAGTTTAAATACTCCCTTCTAATAAAATCCGTTACCTAATACATAAATTTCAATGGTTTATATTTGTTTGGAACATATAAAACTTCACATTGTTGATAGTATCGTTCTAAAATTTCAGATAGCACTGACTAAGAATATTTTCGCTTTTACATACTTGAAAATTAGCAAGCATGTGTCTTTCGTTGAGTACAGATCTGCTATGAATGGGTTTCCAAAAATTGACTCTCAAGAGGTGGGGTTACTGGAAAGTAAAAAACAATATATTTCCGCTTAAGAAATTCACGTCTTTGAATATAGTCAAAAACTTAATGCTAGACTTAGATATCATTAACTTCTTCATATATAAGCTTACATTATTACAAAATGTCCAGAGTAATGTATGGGTAACATCTAGATTTGTATAACAGCCAAAAATATCGTTGCAAATTTATCTTGTAATGTAATATTAAAAAAAAACATAAACATGCTTTATTTACGATAGAACCATTAATTTAATATCCGGGTAGAAAACAAAATGAAGCGTATTATTATTTTTATTATTTTGAAGTTTTGTCGCATTGTTAGTATTTGTATAAATATAATATGTACTGAAAACTGATCTGAAAAAAAAATCCAATATATTGAGCTTATATTAAAGAGTAGATTAAAGGTTTTTCTACTCTTAAACAATTATGTATATGGAGTTTCATTCACTTTCATATTTAATATTATATATTATTTTTTTTAAGAAAGATCTTAATTTTTATTTGAAAATTAAGAAATTTTATGAGAGAAAAAATGACAAAGGTGTATACCAAAAATAAGATCAATCATGTGTTTTTTCGAGAAATGAAATTTAATTCACCATTTTTCCTCTGTGAAAAATATCCGTTAAGAGGATTTCAATTATAGATTGCCGATGAATCACATAAATAACATGTGAAACGAGAGATAGGGAATTAATTGAACAGGGAGGAAAGGATAATGTTTCGGGTTTTTATGTTGTAAATATGTCTAAAGGAAGTCATTTTCTCTACTTTGACGAGAAATAAGACCTTGATTATTTTGCGACAGAGAACTAATTTTAGGTGGGATATTGAGAAAAAGAAGGGAGAGGCAATTTACGTAGTTTGTATTAAGTGTATTTTTTTTCAAAAATATAATAAATTTTTGAGTTTTTTCCTTTTTTAAGTTCGAAAAAGTTTGGCTATATTTTAATAGAATTGATAATGATAGAATAGGTTTAGATAGGATTAGGAGTAATATGTTTGAATAAGAGTTTAAGAACGTTAATTTTAAATAGCATAATATATGTAATTCAAAAAGTTAATCCGTTTGATTTCTTTGATGACTTCTTTGTCTGAATTTTTTTTTCAAACACAAAAAAAAATTTGAATTATAAATTAATTTAAATTTTGTTATCACCAATACGAAATTAAAGAATACTTCTATAAAAATTATCACAAATAATTTATACATATTTTGAACAAAAATAAAAAAAAGAGTATTCACTCACATCTAAAAGTCAAATCATAAAATGTTAATGATAATTTCTCATACCTATTTAAAGTTATTAATGCATTTCTTAATATATATATATATAAAATATACAAAACAGTTATAAAACATAAGATAATTAGTCAAGATAGTAAGAAGTATTTATATTAGCCACAATAGTACCTGTATTTTTCAATACTCTGGGCCGTAGGGAAACTCAGGAATATCAAGAGAAAATTAAATATTACAAATAAAAACACAATCAATTAATATAAAACGATAAATTTGTAGCCTACTATTAACTAGTAGAATATGTTTAAATCAATGCAAAAGAAAGAAAGAAAAAAAAATTATGATAAATTTGCTACGTGAGTACAGCATTAAAACACATTTCCCGCGTAATAGAAAGAAGTATAGCAGTATTGCATAAAAAAATAGTAAGTTATGATAAAATAATATAATTTATATATATATGTGTGTGTGTACTTCCATGGGGTATAAAGGTAATAAAAATTTTATATAATTGTATTTCAATAGAGAATTAATATTTAAAATTCTATATCAGTCTAAGTCATATTATTTTATAAAACAAATTTTAAAAACCCAATTAAATAAATTCTGAAGAATATTTTAAAAATTATTTCAAATATGTAAATAAATATACCGTTTTACGAATTACATTAAAATTTTTAAAATTCCCTATATGGATAACTTTACCCACATCTTTAGCCATTCACTTTTATAAATTGATTTTTTATTACTTTATTTTTTTATTTAATGGTGCATAAAATATTTGATGAATTTATATTACTTAGTTTTATAAATAACACCCTAATATTCGTTTTACAGTCTTTATTTTAAGGTATTAAATGTAAAATTTAATCGTACGACATTTTATTAATTAAATATTAAAAGAATCATTCTGAACTCAGTGCATTATTTATTTCTGTTTAGGCGCAGTTTTTCCGTATTTAGGGTTTGTTTAATTTATTATTTCATTGTATAATTCCTCTTCTCCGTAAGGCGAGTCTTATTTTGATTTTTTTCCATTCATGAATTTTATGAGTTTTTCAGTTTTGAATGTAGATCAAGAACTTATTATGAAATTAACTATTAATAAAAATGTCATGCAAAAAAAATGTATTTATGTACGTGATATAAATTTACTTCCAGTATATTCTTCTTTCTTCCATTATAATTTTTTTAAGAAATAGAAGAATGGCGGCAAATATATGCATTTTGAATTTTTTTAGACTTAATTAAGATATTCAGTTAAATATTTTATAATTTAAAATAAATATATTGAATACTTTTGTTTATTTAAATGACGAATGTTTTTGGAGATTTGGTATAAGAATTTTCTTCTAAAACATTTTTGAATTATTTTTTTCATAAAGTAATATCTTTTCAATGCTCTATATTCTTTACTAGGCTGAAGAATAGTAATTTAAAGATAAATTAGCATTAGCATTACAAACACTTTAAAAATTTAAGGAAATAAGTAGTGTAGAAAAATGCAGAAATAAAAATATTCTTATAAATATTTTGAATAATATTTTTTTTATCTTTCTAATTTTTTTTTTCATTATATATCAAGAATTTGATGTACAAAAACCATTGTTTTAATTAAATAAGTACGTTTGTGTTCCACAATAAAGGTCTAAGAAGCTCAAACTCAATCAATCTGAAAAGTAGTTAAGATAAACCATTAACTATGCTAGTAATTCTAGTTACATATTTATGCAGTGAAGGAAAACAGGAAAATAAATAAATTTAAAATAAATTATTACATCAAAATTAAAACGTGAGAAAATTCATGAAAAAAATCTCGGCTTGTGTGTTTTATAAGATTGAATAGTGATTTCGGGGTTCAAATACATTCAAATTTTTAGATAAGTTTTTCTGACAGTTATACGATGCGGGGTTAACTTTGACTTGCGGAGATTATTCAACCATGTTCAACCGTATTTGATGTGATGTCGCAGAGTTTTATAAAAGCCATTCTAATGCTTTAAGTGGGTTACAAACCTAGAAAAGTTTTTTGGAGAGGTGCCAATGTTGAAGAACTTTACGAATAACTATACATCGTTCTTTGAAAAGTTTTGTCATATATTCGATCTTTAAATATCATTTTGCAATAAGTCATGCTTCTAAGAAATAAAAAAAAATCCAACTTTATAAAAAGGAAAAACAAGCTAAATGTTTTCGAAGTATTATTTTTTAAACTTTTAATGTATTCTAATATGTAAAAAAAAAACTTTTCAAAGTAAGTTATTGTTTTTTTTTTCAATAATTTGACAGTTATATCTGTCTTGTTCATCTTCATAAATAAATTATAATTGAATGATGAATAAGGATCGAAAAATATTTCTTGTCTTAAAACGAAATTTGCATAATCATCATTCATGAAACGGGGATTTAAAAATATCCATATTTTAAGGATACAACACCATGTGGAATTCTTAATTGAAGAAGGGATTTTAAATGCCTACTTACACACTAAATTAAAATAATTTTGCCATGTATGTATGTCAATTTCTCTTATTCTAAGAAATTTAATGCACTATAAATAGGCTGGAATATAATCATAGGGTGTGATTTTCTATCAATTAATTAATAATCTAAACATATAAAAAGAACACAATTCATTATCCCATTTAAATTAATAGGATATGGATTCTGCAATAATTTCAGTTATTGTTGAAAAAAGCATTTTTTGTCCATACTATAATAGAATATTTATTATGAAAAATTATACTATTTGTTTCTTACATATAAACGATGGAACATTTCATAGAATGCAATACATTACTGTTGTGCTTAAAACTAGTATAAAACATTTACTCTAATAAATTACTCTTGTACAATAAAATCTGTAGAATATGAAGAACTTTTTTTTGTAGTTGTGAGGTACTGAGCAAGGAAACAGCATACGGAAACCAAGGAATATTGAAATTTTATCATAATGTGTTTTGGCAAACAAAAAATATATATATTGCAAATAAAAATTAAAAACAAACATTTTGATTCCTTGTATAAAACTGATATCCCCCGAGTAGTTTCGCACTGTCAACCAATCCAACTTAGATAAAACTGAAATTTCCCAAGTGGAAAGGTTTCCATTTGTAAGAAATCGATCCCATTTTAGTGGAGCATGGAATCAATTAATTAATCAAGAACAAAATGGGGTATAACTGTCTTCTTCTACATAATAAATTTTGTAAATGCTGAATTTTTTCCTTTAGAAGCGGCTAATATTCCTTCTCCCCTCCCCCCAGAACATCAATTGGTTTCATGTCTAAGGGGCACTTGGGATCGAAAGATTTATTCATCAAAAAGGAAAGCGTTGTTGCCTGTTGGTAGCAATAAAAATTGCTGAAGCACAAGGACCATAATAGAATTAAAAATATTCTTCATATGTTTCTAGGGCCATTTTTGATTATAAGGTCCCTGTTTAAAACACCAACCTTTGTCATTACTCTGACTTCCCGAAATTGGGTTCTTCCTTACACAAATGTGGTACTATTACGAGTGCTATGTTCTCCAGTTTGTATAGCATAACTTTTAAATTTAACATTAAGATGAAATTAATCTATGATGTTCTACTTTATCTTCAACAAATGAAAAATGATGTAGTATCTACAACTTTCTTTACTTATTGTTTAGCCCATTGTTTACGAACCGCAAACATTAAGTTTACGAACATAAAAATAGAAATATATAATATCAAGGTGATAAAATGTTTTTGACTCAGTTTAAGTATAAATTATGTTGCCAATGGCTTATGAAGGGGTTATTCTTACCACATTATTTTTGGGGGAAAGTTGATCGGAAATATTATACAAATATTGTCTTCATCTTCATTTCAGTTTAAAAATACAGCCAATTTTAAATCTCATTCCTGAACAGTTTTATGTTTCAACTACCCAAAATATTTCATTTTTAAAAGTTGAAGAATAATGGTACAAAGTATTGTAGTGATAAATTGATTTTCACGAACACTCACTGAGCCATTACGTTATGACCAACTGTTTTGTATGAAGTAAGACAACACTTCTACCTCAAACCCGCCAGCACACGGTTAAGCATCTAGTCGGCAATGCTGAAATGTAGTACCTGGTACCAGTCACTCCTGAACTGGTCCTGCAACTTACACACGTTACACAATGGAAGCAGAAGAGTAAAAATTTGCTCCAGAATTTCCTTCAAATATCCTATTGGTCTCATGTTAATTGAATTTGAAGGCCAAGACATGACTAAAAATTCGCTAAATATTTCTCAAATCACTTCTTTACAATTTGGCTCTTATAGCATGATGTATTATTCTCCTGGTAAAAGCGCCATCACCCATCTGGAACATTGTTACCATAAAGGAATATACTTAGATTGGAATGATATTCACAATGCGTATAGATATCAGATATTATTCTATAAAAATGATGAATACTAATGTGCTGTTTAAAAACATCGCCCTCTTCATTTTACATCATCCTGTATCCTTATATACAATTGATTGAGCCTAGGTGCTAGAGTTTCGGTCGGAAATAGGTGCATACACACTTTCCAGTCAGTGTGCTTAACCAAAAGACATAATTCGTTGGATCAGATGACATTCTTCAATTCTTCTCTGACCCAATGCCTATGTTCACTAACTCGCTGCAGTAGCTGTCGATGGTGATTCACGCAGGTACGTGACCGAACTGTGTGGGGCATCCTACACTGCAGTATGTGTTCGGATACACTGTCTGAGTTGAATATAATGCAGCACTTCTCTCTCATGATATTAGACATTGTGGCTATTCGAATTGGGTAAACAATGCGTAAAAGTCGTTGCTTTCTTCTGGATTCAATGCACCGTGGTCAACAAGCCACTGTCCGACGACTTGCGATTTCATTATTCATACACCTATTGCGTTAAGTACTCAGAATGGTTGCCCGTGAGCAGCCCCCAAAAATGACGCTTATCAGACTGATTTTTCCACTTTCTGAGCTTTAATCTATATTGAAATCAGTTGCTTTTCCGGTTACGTTACTAAAACTCTTCTTGTGGGAAGATGGGTGAGCATGGGTGCTTTATAAACTCCAGTACTGCACCAATAATTTGTCTCCATGAGAGCTCTGTGCTCTAGGTCAGGGGTGGCGAACCTTTTTGGATCAACTTGTCATATTTTCTATTATAGTTTTTAGTGAGGTATAGACGTGCAGTCAAATAATTTTGACTTGAGATATTATTGGGAAAATAATGAAACTAAATACTAACAACACAAAACTATATTTACTATGAAAAAATACCTTTTGCACCGTATAGTTATCAATGTTTTACAGACGATATTCTGCATACCTCTATTCCAGAACATAAAAACACACCGCTTTGCCGTCTTTACTAATAATGCCATGTTTTTAGGTCCACAAAATTTGAAACTCTCTGTTACACTTATTATTTTGGCCTTTTTGTTTTTTTGCTGAACTAGTCATGTTAAAGAACAGTTAAAAATCGTAAGTATAACACAGATAAACTTTAAAATACAGTTGTGTCATTGAAATTTATGATGCTATGCGTAAAAAAAAAATTACGTCATAAGCAATTGTAGTCTACGGCATAACTAAGGTAAGACAGTAACAAACGAGTGTGCTCTCCATCGCCCCACGACTGATCACTCGCGTTTGTTTGTAATACTTCATAGTAAACATTGAAATAAAATGCAAGCCATTTCGTTCACTGGCATGCCAAAAACAAATTTTTCTGACACATATTATGAAGAAAGCTACTAGAGATTCAGACTATTTCTAAAATAACAGCAAAATTAGCTAACAGAGTGATAGAGATTTAATTCAGTTATGTTGTACCTTAAATTTTAAGGGCCAGGGTATATTTTCTAATTTTGTAATGTTTGGGTAGTGAAGAAGAAACTGGTTGTAATATTTTCTCTTATGGGTAAGACAGCTAAAAATACCTGGCAAAAGATAATACTAGTATAATTCATATTACTACCTAGTAGAACATTTTGTTTTCAATAAAATTCAAATGCTTATGTTCAGTTTTCAGATTTGCTTTCCAAACAAAAGAAAACGTATGGTAAAGTAAAGCACAACAGAGCAAGTTTCCTTTTATTTAAATTTTCAATTCTAAAAGAACGTTTTTGCGCGCGAGGTAAATAAACATCACAAAAAGAAAACTATATAAAGTTTTTCTGCCATTTATTTAAAGTGTCCTGATAATATATTCTTGCTTTTTGTATTTCCATCCAATTCAGCACATTTTACAAATAAAAGATGATCTTAAAGTAGATAAATCTGCATTTGATGCAGAACAAGCATCCATTATGGAAAGTATATCCTATTAGTTTCTATGAAGAAATCACAAATGCATATTTTGCAACTTGAAAGAAGCACACAATTCCTTTCTACTGCTGAACCCCCCACTGAATTTTGTAAAGATCCTCTTAAAAGTCTTTTAACACAGTATTCTGAACACAGTACAATCAGTTACAAATAATTAACTTACCCAATTTACATTGATTTTTTTTAATTCATAGGTATTGTGTGTAAAATTCTGAATCACATGTTGAGGTCTTTTTGTAGTCGTTTTCACGTCGAAAATTTATTCATTAGAATTTTATAACTGTGTTCACACGTTAGTGAACTTGAAAACATTAAAGACGGAAAAATTACAAAGATGAAATCTTAGCTAATGTATAGAATGAATGTTATAAATAACTTGTTATTAAGTTTGCATAGATATATATTATAGTTATACATAATCATTTATTTTTTTTTCTAAATGATTGCTTACATCTGTTTTGTATTTTTATTACAGTATGACTATTGGTAATAGTTTCTATCAATAATCTAATTTCCTTCATCTACCATAAGTGGTAATTTTAGAAATCTAGTTTGTTCTCTGGAAAAAATAATATTGCATTGAATTAATTCTTCCTTTTTATAAAAAAAAAATTAAGTATGATAATAAAGGTACAAATTTATGAAACTTGTAAAATATACATTTTAAAAAATTCCGTTTGAAGTGCCTTATTAAATAAGAAAATAATTGAAGATTAAAGAAAAAATATTGCTCTAAAAACCTATTTTACTGGGGAAAAAACTTTTAAAATGTTCTATCTGAATAAAGAATAAAAAATAATATACTCTAACGCACTTGAATATTTTTCCTTGTAAAATCCCTTTTAAAAAAGTTAACGTATAATAATATAAATAACTAAACGCATCGCACACATTTAACTTTACAATGTGAATTGTTCTTATTCCATTGCAATTTATCTCATCTAGGGTAATGAATTGAATCTAGAAAATTATATAGAAAGCTAAAATTTCACTTTTTCTAATTCTGTGTGTATTCTTTAGTCCCAGGTTAATTTTTAAGTAATTCGATAAACAAAACTGAGTCTTCCTAGAATTAATTATCTAACACAAAAAAAGAGAGAGAAAAACTATTTTGTCTTGAATGAATTTCTTTGTTCTGAATTATTCTCTAATCTATTTACTGCACCATTACGAAACCATGTGTGAAATTTCTAACAAACCAATTGAACCATTTCAGTTTCCGCTAATTAGCATTCTTTAAAAGATTTGTTGTGTACTGATTTCTTTACAATCATTCTGTTGTCTAATTTCTCTAGCTAACTTAATCTCCATGTTCTCTTTATTATTGTGCTCAAGAGACTAGAAACGTTCATATTTTTTTGCTTATTTTCAGCTATGGAGTTATTTGTTTATTGTTCAATTTTGTAAAATGCCAAATTTTTTTTCTTCAATTCAAAGATCAATTTAACATAAACAATATGCCTCGTATTTTTAAAATCATCATGTGCTGCCATTGTTGAAATTTAAATACGTACGCTCATTTTTTTTATCTACACCATACACTAACATATTGAGTCCTGACATTATTTATGTGCATCTGTTTCTACTACTCGGCAATCTGTTTAAAAATAAGCCAGTGCTTCTCAAACGTTTAATATGTGTGACTTATTTTCAATAATAATTTCCATCGCATCCCTCCTCCTCTACAATAATAATATTTTGAATGCATTAATAATGCACTTTGTCCTTAAAGCTATAATACAACTTTGATTATAAACCAAACAATTTATCAAGATAAGTATTAAATTTGGTGTATAATTTTAAGTATGATAAACCCA
This sequence comes from Trichonephila clavata, assembly GCA_019973975.1. Classification (NCBI taxonomy): domain Eukaryota; kingdom Metazoa; phylum Arthropoda; class Arachnida; order Araneae; family Nephilidae; genus Trichonephila; species Trichonephila clavata. The sequence continues at coordinate 198,274 of BMAO01015991.1, forward strand.
TGGTAGTCCCTAATTAATTATTAAATTTGTTCTTAATTTAGTATTGATAAATTAATTATCAAATACATTGCGCAGTACTACTAATTATCAATACATTTATCAGTATATTACAACAGTGTAAATGTGCATTTTTTTCCTTATTATGTTGGATTCTAATTTAAATTTTTTCCTTTTATTAAGTTAAAAAAAATTTGAAAAATAATAATTTTTTTTTGATTCAACGATTTGTTCTCGGCCCTCACGCAGGGTTATCACAGCCTCTAGGGGACCACGCCCCACAGTTTGAGAGATACTGAGTTAAGCCATGGATTTCAAGTCTGTTATTAAATCATGCAGACACAAGAAACCATGTCAATAATTTTATAATTTCACTAATTGAATTTTTAGGAATCTATATTTCAAATGCTACGTTTTGATAGAAAGTTAGTACTTGTTATTATTTATAAAAATATTTACATAATAAAAGTTGTATGTTAGGTTAAGCCTGTTTATGAAAAATGTTCTAACTGAATTCGAAAAAAAAGTATTGCTTTAATAATTTTTAACAAATCTATGTTTCATAAAAAAATAATTTTAATGGGCAGAAATGAATGATTTTCACTTGAATGTAATATTTTAAAAAATCAAACTTTTTCATAAAAATGCATGAAACTTTGAAAACAGAAATTTTCAAAACATCATTAAATAATTTTATGGAAATTTACTTTCATAAAGCGCTTTAGTAGCTTTGAATTTCATTTGTATAAGTCACAATATAGAGTTCCTTTTTAAATTTAAAGTAAATTAAAAGTATTTGTTTCCGTCGATGATAAAAACAAATTCAATTTAGATTCATGTTATTTGAAATGGTTTAATTTATTTTTTTTAAAAAATCAGTTTTTAACATTAGAATTTGTTTTTGTAAAACCTCGAAATTTAAAATTATTTTTAAAATTCTGATGTTTAAAAACGAGCTTTTATATTGCAAATATTACTAGTATAACAAAAATTTTAAGAAACCAGCTTAACAAATAAAAGAATAACAATCTAAAATTTCGTTTCAGACAAATTTCGGGTGTTTACAATAATTAAGTCAATATTTTGAATTTCAGAAACGTATTTTTTTTCTCGTTTAAATTTTACTAAATATGAAAAAGAATTTTTAAATCTCGTTATTTGTTCCTAAAATGTACATTAAGCTATTTTGAAGATATTGTTTCGAAAGGAACCATTCAAGAGTCAAACTGCATTTATTTTTATATTGTTTACAAGAGCATAATCTAAATGCCTAAATCTCTTTAAAGGTAATAATAAAAAACATAAAAAAACTCCCTAATTCAATCAAATCATTGTAATGTTTTCTTTCCATTCTAACTCCTCAAATATACTTGACACCTTTAAACTGACATAAAAATTAAATCTATTATTTCTGGGTAATGACACAGTATCAAGAGTAAATTAATTTTCAAGATTTCTTTTTAATTCAGAAAAAAATATTGTCACGTGTTCATATATAAGGCAGCATTGTCAGAATGCCCATGGCTTTAGGACCAAGAAATTTTCTCTTTAGGTAAAAGAGTTTCAGAAATTTAGAGCATGGAACAAAGCCGAAATTACTTGAATGAAATTTAGAAAGGTATACCTAGTTTAATATGTGTTTATTAACTCAATATGAATTTCTAAGCTAGTTTAATGTGAAAAAATATACCTATATATATAAAGGAGATAAGCGACTGACTCACTGACTGAATGACTAATCACAATATCCCCGAAACTATTAAACCAACAGACTTGAAAATTGGTAGACATGTTCCTTTCATGGAGTATAGGTAAGCTAAGAACGGATTTTTTTTGGGAAATTCGAAAAACAAGGGGCGTTACGGGAGGTTAAGTGGTGTTATAAATAATTGTTTCCATTTTTACACTACTCAACGTACAATCTTGAAATTGGGTAAGCAGATTCCTTTCATAGAGTAGAGATCCACTACAAAATGAGTTTGGGGAAAATTTAGAAAGGTATACCTAGGTATACCAAGTGGCGTTGCAGGTGAATAAGAGGCGTAAGAGATAAATATTTTTGTTTTTAAAGTACTTGAACTGCTGGCTTGAAAATTGGTAGGCATAGTTCTTTCATGGAGTTAATATCCGCTACAAAATGGGTTTTGGGGAAATTGACCCCAAGGGGTGTTGAGGGGGGGGGGTTAAGGGGCGTAAAAGATAAATAGTTTCGTTTTTAAAGTACTTGACCTACTGGCTTGAAAATTGGTAGGCATAGTTCTTTCTTTGTGTTAATATCCGCTACAAATTGGGTTTTTTATGAAATTGACCCCCAAAGGGTGTTGAAGGGGGTTAAGGGGCGTAAAAGATAAATAGTTTCGTTTTTAAAGTACTTGACCTACTGGCTTGAAAATAGGTAGGTATAGTTCTTTCATGGAGTTAATATCCGCTGCAAAATGGGTTTTGGGAAAATTGACCTTCAAAGGGGGTTGAGGGGGGTTAAGGGGAATATAAATAATTATTCCGATTTTTAAACTTTTAGACGCACAGTCTTGAAATTTGGTAATCAGGCTCCTCTCATAGTGTAGAGATACGCCACAAAATGGGTTTCGTGAAAATAGACCCCCAAGTGGCGTTGAGGAGCTTAAGGGGCGTTATAGATAATTACTTTTCCATTTTTAAACTCCTGGTAGCACAGTCTTTAAATATGATAAACAGAATCTTTTTATGGAGTAAAGATTCAATATATAATGTGTTTTGTGAAAATCAACCCCTCAGGTGGCGTTGCGGGGTCTCAAGGGGCGCTATAGATAATTTTTTCCATTTTTAGTTTATTAGACTCACAGTCTTCAAATTTGGTAAGCATATTCCTTTCGTTTAGTACAGAACAGCTATAAAATGGGTCTCGCGATAATTAACCCCCAAGTTTCATTTCCGGGGATTAAGGGGCGTAATAGATAAATATTTCCGTTTTTAAACTATTTGATCTACCTGCTTGAAAATTGGTAGGCATGTTCCTTTCATGGAATAGAGTTCCTCAAACAAAGAGTAAAACAAAAATCGACACCCAAGGAGGGTTGCGATGGGTGAAGGGGAGTTATAGGACAATAATCCTGTTTTAGAATTGTTAGACCTGTGTACTTGAAATTTGTTAAGCATGTTCCTATTGTTGAATAGGGATCCACTAAGAATGCATTTGACGGGTATCAACTCCTGGGGGAGCAAGGGGCTACTGGGGCGTGTTGATAAAAAATTTCTTTTTTCGAACTACAACTATAATAATAGAATTTGGTTTACATTTTTCTTTTGTTGAATTGCAATCCGCTAAGAATGGTTTTTGAGAGAACGGCTCTTAACGAAAGTATGAGGGGGGAGGAGGGTATTGATAGTAAAATTTTTACCCTATTAGATTAAGATATGAAATTTGGCTTCCATGTTTATTTTATGGAATAGAGATCCACCTAAAATTGGTTTTGCGGAAATCCACTTTGTTATAGGGTTACGAAAGTGTAAACATCATTCTATACTCGATTTTAGAGAATATTAGATAATACAAATTAGTTCTATCTTTTTTTTTATCAAGAGGTGAGAGTTACAGGTATAAGTATATATTTTCAATACAATAGAATTTTTAATATATGCTAGGACTTAGATATCAATATTTTATACATATAAACAGATATATTTATAAAACATCATGAAATACCCAGCGAAGCGGGAGGGTAGAGGCTAGTATACATATAAGTAGTAATGAAATTTAAAAATAATAATTTAGAGAAGAATAGTAATATTTGTTTTTAATTGGTAAAACAGCCTTCTGTATATAAAGTTTAATTTTATCTTGTAATCAAATTATAGAATTATTTATAGAAAAATACATAAGTTTGTTAAAATATTTTATGAAAGTTCATCTATCAATGAGTTATTGCATGATTTTCTTGAATAATATTTTGAAATCTATGAGAATATAAGCTGCTGCATTAGTTAGCTTATATTTTATATGTTACAAAGAAACTTTAAAAAATAATACTAAGTAATAAATTCGTAATTTTCGAACGCACTCTGTTGAAATTTGAATGAATAAACAGCAACTTGAATTTAATTGTTTGTAAAGTGCAATTATGGAATAAAAATGTCTAATGTTTATATTATTCTTATTGAACATATCATCCTAAATGATTATATGGAAAAAATATTAAATTGCATGTATTCTCTAAGTACAAATCCACATAATTATAATCACAGCTTCAATAATAATTGCCTAAAATTTTTTTAAAAAGTAAATGATTTGTTAAATTTGCTTAAATAAAGAAAATAAAAAGAATTAGGAAACATAATTTCGATAACCACTTATATATTAATAACATAAAATTCAATAATAACATTAATTTGGTATACTTTTGTAAAAGTAACATATATATGCACAGAGAATTTAGAATATGTACACAAAAATATTTGTTACTAATGATGGACATATGCACTATTCAAAATAAGAAGCCCTCAAAATTGCAATAAAAAGGAAGGCATACGTCAAAGTCATCAAAAAATTATCCGAAAATTGTAAAAAATAACCATTTTTTTTCTTTCCCTCGGATCCGCGTATTAGGAAATCTAAATTCGACAAGGCTAAGGGGCTGTTGGGAATCGACAAATCATCAAAATTTAAATCTCTAAAAAACACTTAAACGAATTATTAACAGAAAATCTTTTTATGTTTGCATTAAATTTCCTTGCTTAGCTTAAAGTGAAATTGAAATATCGAAACAAATGAATAATATGAAAATTAACTACGGATAGCTAAAAGAATTTTTTTCTAATTTGCTTATTTATGAATCGATTTAATTTTTACATATAACGTGCAATGCATGTTGAAAGGGCAGTTTCTTAATTTAATTTTAGTACTTTTGTGGATTCATAAGGAAAAGTAGTAAATTTAAATTTAATTATAACTGTAAAAGTATCACAGTTATGGAACTAATCCATCAAATACAGAAATAGTTAAAATAATTTAGGATGCTTTTGCTGTTCTTGAAAATAAATATATTATTTACCAAGTATAAGAGATACGAGGAATTCGTAAATTCTACTATAGACTTCGTTAAGGATGAAATAACTCCTAATAATACGGACGTTTCCGTATTTATCCTCATGAGATATACAGTATTACCACTCATAAATTACAGTATCTCCAAGTATTATTCTAAAGATGCATTATTTCTGTGAAATCATCATAGTAACCCTATTTATATTTTCTTGAGAAATTATTTTCATTGGATTTAATGTATAAACTTTGAAGAATATAAAAGATTTGTTGAAAAAATATTTCTGATCTTCTTTTAAGATATGTATATATTCAAAATTAGTGATAAACATCTTAATAGAATAGTTTCTAATCGATCTTTAAGAATAGTTTTAATAAATCTGGATAGAAGCATAAACTTTCCATTACGTAAATTTATTTTTTAAATTAAATAGAATTGCATCCCGAATGTTCAAAATCTCTCAGAGGTTCGACAGCTTTTACGAAAGCTAAATGTCCCCTTCTACTTCTACTTATAGTAGTTTGATATTGCAGATAATTTTGGATAAGTGTTGAATTCTAGCTAAGTACATTTAAAAAGAATGAGAATTATATATTATCATCTCATAACATTCTGAATTGCACAATTCATGGAAGGTGGGGTTGCCAGAGCCTCGGGATGTTGGACTTCTGCCTGTCGTTTTGCGAAAGGTATTTTATTTCTCTCCGACACCCTCCCCCCTTTTGAGGAGGGTGGAGTAGAAGAAAGAGGCCACATCACCCTATCCACCACCTGGGGACGCGCTCTTTTGGGGTTACAGACTACCCTTCCAATACAACTGGATTCAGAAATCCTTGCGCTCGATTGATTTCATCCAGTACAGGGCCTCGGAAATCATCACCGAATGTACTTCGGCAACAAACAACATCAAAACTGAAAAGAAATGTGGCCTCGCCCCAATTTATTACAATTAAATTCCCAAATAAAATATGAAGCCTACCTGATAACCACATTTCCAGCAGAGCTTGCAAGGCGTGGTGTGATAAATCTAGGATTAAAAGATACTCAACCCTGCAACAAAACCAGTTATCAGAAGAGACATCAGCCCCCAGCATGAGCCCCTTGATATGCCGAAAGAATCTTCACAAATTCTGCATCTTCATTCGCAGACTAATGTAAATCTAAACCATCTACGACTCTGCTGTAAAAAAAAGATCCTGCTTGATAATTAAAGAAAAAGGTGACCATACTATCGGAGAACTTACCACCCAAACTCAAAATCAAATAATAGCTTACACTGATGGCTCAATCCGACTCAAATCTTAGTAGAGGAGGAGCAGGTGTATTTACTTCTCCAAACAGATAGCAAGAGTACCATGAAATTCAAGTAGGTAAAATTGCATCACACTCGTTCCTACATATGCGAGCTTATTGCTATCAAGAGTGCATTGGAGAGTTTCCTTTCTAAAAGCACCCAAGAACCATTTTCACAGACTCAAGATTCGAGCTGCAAGCCATCCAGAAGGGCAAGTGAAAAATGAGTCACAAACTCATCAATCTATCGATAAAGTCATCACAGAAACGAAATCCTGCACGTTACAATGGATACCAAATCACGTAAATATCCTCGGTAATGAAAAAGCGGATGAACTTGCCAAAGAATCTAGAGCTTCTCCCCAATCATCTAACCCAGGGGTCGCCAAACTTTTTTGATCGTCGCCCCCTATATAATTTTTCGAAATCTCCATAGACCCCCACAATTGTAATTTTCAGGTAATTAAAATAAAACTATATATTAGTCTAAATATTTAATAAATCAGAAACAGTAAATAAAGTAGCTACAGATTTTTTACTTCTTAATGAGATGAGTGTGCCTGGTGTTTCTTGGCAAGGTTCGCTATATTGCGATCGAAATTAGTCAATTTTATCCGTAAATCCCCTCGAAGCTCCACATTAAATTTATTTCTGTTTTTAGTTAAAATTGAATTAACGTGACTGAAACCGGCTTCAATCATATACGAACTTGGAAACGTAAGCATAAATGGCTGAGCCATTTCGTAAAGTTTCACATATTTCTGCTTTATATTTATATTAGTCCAAAATTTATGTATTGTTAAATTTTTAATAAGCGATTTTGCTTCAAGATCGGACAATAGTTCAGCAAGCTCATCTTGTATGTTGATGTCGACTGTATCAATTTGCGCCGAAAATGGCGCAATAATCCAATCAGGGATGTCGATGTTTTTCAAATCAACAAAGCGCAGTTTAAAATCGTCGCTTAATTTTTGAAGATGATTTGTATATAATTCCAAGTCTTCTTCTTTTATTTTTAATTGTTGCAGATTTGAAAAATACTTATAATCCTTACGTAGCAATGAAGATCTAAATAAATTTAATTTTACTTGGAAGCCTAACAGTATTGTCGGAGCTTAAATAATTGTTACATCTTTTCCTTGCAGTTTTGTTTGAACATCATTAAATTTTCCAAATAAGTCTGCTAAATAAAAAATATGGTTCTTATTGTTTTGGAGTTCATTGCTTAGAACAGGATTTATTTCGTTCAGAAATTCTGTCGTGGAGTCAAATAAATTGACGAGCCGTTGCAAGCATACACCTCTAGACAACCATCTAACCTCGGTGTGCAGAAGTTATTGGTTAAATAACTCATTGTTTTCCTCACAAAGTTTGGCAAATAATCTTGATTTAAGAGGTTGAGCTTTAATTTGATTAATAGATTTAATACAAAACTGTAAAGCTTCATGTAACTCTGAACTCAGATATTTTGCTACCAAGTTGTGTCTATGCAACACACAATGAATAGTACGAATACCGGGCACTTTTTCTTTGAGGCATGTAGCAAAACCTCGGTAATGCCCTACCATAGAAGGTGCGCCATCTGTGGCTACTGCTATTATATTTTCAAGCGGAATATCATATTTATTTAAATATTCTTGTATACATCTAAAAAATGTCACTCCCTTCTCATCGGTTTCAAGATATTTAGCAAATAAAACTTCATCAATGACTTCTCCTTTAATTTTGCTGAAATATCTAACATACGCCATAAGAATAGCAGAAACGCCAAAAACAGATTCATCAAGTTGTATAGAGAACTTGCAATTTTTTAGCTCCGAAACTACTGTGTTTTCTATTTCTTCGGCCATTTCGTCAATACGCCGTTTTACAGAATTTGCACTTAATGGCAAAGACTTTAAAACATTAGTAGAGTCTTTTTTCATCACATTCTCAATGACGTCTTTAATTGCAGGTACTACAATTTCTTCTGCGATTGTGTGGGGTTTTCCCCTCTTTGCTATATTAAGCGAAATCTTGTACGAAGCAATTAATCCTCCTTCATTTTCAATTTCAGTAGACTGTTTCATAAAACTTTTTAGAGTTGGTCGACATGTGAATTTTTCTTTGAGTTTTTTGAAAAATTCTAATTCTTCATTTTTTTTATCTGAATGAAGCCTTTCAAGATGATCTTTCATTTTTGACGGTTTCATGTGTTCATTTCCAAAAGTTTTTTCGCATATAAGACACATAGGAATAGTTTTATTTGTCGGTGAACAAATAAATCCAAATTTTAAGTAATCCAATGAATAATACCGACATTTCTTTTTAGATACTGAAGCTGTCATTTTTAAATTAGAGTTCTGTAAATAAGTTAAAATTAAGTTGGTATATTATACTAATCCACATTATTAAAGCTTACCTTTTCACAAGTAACAATAATTAAAATTGATATCAAAACTAAACGAATAGTTTTATAGAAACAATAACTAATTATCCAATGGTAGATATAATAGTAGTAATAATGACACTATACAAGCATTTAATACTGCTCACAAAGATAGCTGAAAATGCATATGATATTTGCGTTTGTAGCATCCAGTGTAGAATTGGACAAGCGCACATATGCATCTGACTCATATGCAAGGCTCGTATGGTTTGCGATGGAGACAAAGGGCGAACCAACGACACGATGCGTAACTGCCGTATAAAAAAGAAAAAAAATTAAAGAACTAAAACCACACGCATAAGAAGAAAGAAAACGGAGTACTGAAGATTCCCTTCGCGCTTAATGCATAGAAAGCCAACGGCAGTGTCGTCGCTCGCCAAGTCTGCGCCAAAGTCTCCTAATTGGTCGATGGGTTCGCCAGCAAGAGACACGGATAAGCCTCAATCGCTCTTTTGGCTACCTACTATGAGTCGTGCAAATTAAAAACTGGTCACAAGGTCAAGTTGTGACGTCACGGTATACATACGAAAACCCATAAGGAAAAAAGGGGCAGATTGTTTTCTGATTTATTATTTTATTTTCTATAAAGAATATAAAAAAAGTCAATTATAAAAATATTTTAAATTTTTACGTACGCAGTTAGATATGTGTGATTTGCGTATTAAGAACTGTTTTTCCTTCGAGATCCAATAGACCCCCATTCGACCCCTTGGGTCAGATAGACCCCATACTGTTGTTAAATAGACCCCTAGGGGTCTATATAGACCACTTTGGCGACCCCTGATCTAACCTCATGACTCTCATAGAAACCAATGCAGTTGCCAGCCAAAGACAATAACATTGATAATAACTAGACTTGGAACAAAGCACGTAAAAGGAATGAGAATCTCAACTGACGGACAAAGAAGTTACACAAATCATTGCCCAAACAGTTCTAATTTTTAATTATCTCAACAACATGTCCTCTGCTGCCTTGCAATTAAAACCAGGCTTTTCAAGATCAGCCCAGATGACCCAGAAGATTTGAGCTTCTCTGATAAAGCTGTTGAGGTTGCCGAAGCTGTTTTGGACAGCTTCGGAGCGATTTAAAGCTGGGCATTATGTGCACATCTTCACAACATGAACACGTCATCAACAACATAATTTTCGAAAAATTTTAATATTTTTAAAACTATTTTTTCAAATATGCATCTCATATTTCTGCTAATTGAAACCAATATCCCCCCCCCCCAAAATCAGCTTATGACAAACCTATTTAGAAGATAAAAAACGTTACGTAATATAAAAAGTTTAAATTAAATAAAAGTTTTTTTTAAAGTTTGTCTTCTAGGTAAATTGTGATTTAATATATTGTGATTTTATAATATTTATTTCAATAGCAGGGTTTATATTTTAACACAACATACAATTATGAAAACGCATTAAGCATTCTCAGAAAATTGTTTTAATTCCTTAGCAAACAAGAGCGTCTTTTGAAATCTGAAATCTTATATTTTGCTAAAAATGTGTATCAAAAATTTTATTCTGAAAAATTCATATATGACTGGTATATTGGATTTTTAATCAATACTTGTCTCTTTTTATTCACTCCAAATATTTATTCGTCTGCATTCAAAATGTAACAGTTATTACGATATCCAAATATTCTTTCAAATTTACATATTTACATAGTTTATTTCTGATATTTTTTTATAAAAATAATATCAATAACGAGGTGTATGAAAAATGAAGAATATAGAATAATATAATAAGTTTTGTGTTTATATATTGTTCTCAACCTTTTCGTATTTCCAGATAATTTTTCCATTTAAAATCGGTTTCTGTTTTAAAGAACAAAATACGAAACTCAAGTATGTTAAAAATGTCCATTTTAAAAAATACAGAATACGATCAAACACTCAAATGTATTTCGAGATATTTCAAAACTGGAAAACATCGAAACATCACATAAGAAGTACCTTTGAGAAAACAATTCATCGATCAAACAGAATTTTTGGAACTACGAGTGAAACAATATACATTTTATAATCAATCTTCGATGAAAAATACATTTCACATAACAAGAATAAAATAAAATCTTTGAAGAAAAGGGAAGGAAATTTCGTCTCCCTTTCATTGATATATATTTGGTTTGATAAAGGATGGAAACGTGTATTTATTTTCTTGGGAAGAAATTTTAACATTTAACTTAAATGTGCCTTTAATTTCCGATGTTTTATGTTTGTTGTCAATATAATGCAACAATACTAATAAATAGTATTCTTTTTAAATTAGGGATCTACTTAATCAAAATTATCTGTAAAGTTGTAACGAATGCTATTCTAGTTCTTCTACCAATAGTCTTAGGGAAAGTATTCTTTGACTGTGATATTGTTAGGTTAAAAACCACTTTCCGTAGTGATGACTTGATTTTATGCAAATGTAACTACTATTTAAGTGCCTGCAGTTGAGTATGTGAAGTCAATCGTTGATCGTTAAGCATGAAATCCAAGTATTAGAAAATGTTGTTGTTGTGTTGTTTCTAATGCCCCCTGTCTGACAATGTCAGATAGAGGCCCACTAAATTCATCGTGGCAAGAGGCCAGGTGTACGCCTGTCTTCAGCTTTAAGCTTTGAGCACTGTGCAGGTGACAGTACTATTTGGCTCGAATCATAGACGATAAATGGCGACATCACCTATCTCCACCTCCTCAATTTAGGCATAGAACTGGAGAGGAAGGAAATATTCCCCAGCCTCCTGCACCCGTGGTTGCTGCTACGACCGCTCACAAGACTTTCGGACCCACTGATTTAATGAGCACGTACTCCGTGTGTACTCGGAGGGTATTTGGTGACATCGGGCATCGAGCCCAGACCTTCCGGTCTGGCGTCCAAGGCTCTAACTACTAGGCTACCCACGGCCCCTAGGAAAGAAATGATGAAAATTGAATGGGTGGTCGTACGTCTTGAGATTAATAGTCGACGTAGAATCATCCAGGAATAGTGGAAGTAAACAACTTTAAAGCTGATAGAGCTATCAGGATTTGAGAAGGATTACAACAAGGAGATCCAGAAAAGTATAAAATTCAATAACCTAGTTTATTCAACTAAGTGTTAGGATTTCAGATTGCCCTCAGAGTTAAGTTATAAAAATGTATATATATTATAAAATGTTAAAGATAGAATAAAAGTAGCAATTTTTAAGATCATATCTGCTTCTCCCTCGAATCCTCTTGAACCCGCGACCTTCGGTCTGCGACAATGTAACTGAACAATTTAAATATACCATCCACATAAAATATCCTAGAAATGTTCCAGGAAAATTAGCTGTAAAGCGAAAAGCTTTACCACAAACGATTACTTTGATACAAATATATTCGTTTAGTTACTTCTGTTCCCCTTTTTTATAACTTATTATAGTTTTTAATTCATAAAAGCCTTATAAAAAGAATCATTGTGCTTCATGAATCAAAAAGCGTCATAATTGAAGAAGGCTGGTTGTATCGAAATGTTATTTAAAGAGTAACTGCATAGCGAGATACGGGTATATATCTTTGTTTATTGCACCTGTATCTCCTCTTTTAAAATATAACTTAAGGAATAACTCCATATATATTTTATACTAGCTGAAATGCCCGTTCTTCGCACGGGTTAAGTTTTAAAAACAAAAATTCTTCTATCATAGCAATTATAATATTTTTTTAGGGAGGGTTAAAACCCTGTATGAAGTAGAAAACCAAAAATTAAAAACATTTTTTTTTTTCAAATGAATGTTCACATTAGAAATAATTTTAAACAAATTGCAATTTGGCTTCAAAGTAAATAATAATTTAACAAAAACAAATATTTCAATGTAAGAGAGAAAATTAGCGAGCTAAAGAGTAAATAGATATGAATGAATGTAAATATAAATAAAAATTATTACAGAAAAGTGATAGCAGTAGTGAGTTTCGGCTATGGGAACTATGGGTGAAATAACCTGCAATAGATGAGCCGAAATAAAAAATAAATGATGATAAACTGATTCACTCAATGCTATCATGAATAAGAAATATTAGAAAGCATTCAACAGAAAAAAAATTAAATTAGCATTGCACCCATACCTTATATAATACTATCTAACATCTCAGTAATACATCTAATATAGAGTATTACTTCAGAACTGAAATAGGAATTATAATATTAATTTAAATTAAAAGGTTATTAAAACAGAAAAAGTAAGTCATGACTTTGATAAAATTGCGATAAACAGCTCTGAACAACAACAAAAAAGCACATAACTGAAAATCTTAAATATTTAAAATTGAAAAAGAAAAAAAAATATATAAAAGTAACCTTACATATAGTATGTTGAAATTATAATATTAATTCAAATCAAAAAGCTACTTTAAATAGATAAATTAAGATTTGATTTTGATGAAACTATCATAAGCAGCTCAGAACAAAAAAAAAGCATGACAAAAAATATTATACGTAAATAGAAATTCTAAATTAAAATCACAATATTGACAATCTGTTAATCTCAGTTTACATTGAGTGTCATTTTCTAAAGTTACATTTTTCTACTTTTTTGTTACAATGGAAAAACATGGAATCTGCCAATAAAGGAAAAGGGTACTTATGTATTGGCATCACCACAGCAAAATTTGCACCAGGATATCAAAATAACAGATTCTTATGTGTCTTATAAGGAAAAAAATCAAATTTTGGTAAAAAAAGTACCACTTTGGCTGCAGTGGACTCTAATACGTAAGTATCACGAAAAGTTGTAACCTTTTTCAATGGAAGAAAATGTAGGTTCTTAGATTTTATTGCACCAATGCCAATGTTCAAAATAACTCGCCAAGTTGGCAACACTGATTTCACATGTGTCATACCCGTTCTTCGCACGGGTTAAATTTTTTAAAAAATCCAGCTTTTTTTTTTTTGCAAACATGATACATTTTAAAGAGGATTGAGCCATTACAGGGCAGTATATCTAAAAGTTAGCAGTTATTTTATTTTGTGAGTGTTCATATTGAAATTTTGCTTAACTGTTAAGAATGATTTCATATGAAGTATGTAATGTAAGAGAGAAAATTAACATGCTAAAAAGGTAAATAGGAATGAAAATATAAATACAAATTATAACGGAAAAGTGATAATAGCAGTATATTTCTGCTATTGAAACTATGAGTAAAATAACATTAAATATATAAATCAGAAGAAAAAATTAATTATGATAAACCATTTCACTAAAATACTATCATAAATAAAATATTAGGAAGCCTTCAATTGGAAAAAAATTAAATTAGTACAAACTAAAATTTTAAAAAATATCTAAAATAGGCCTATATTATAATAAACTATTAAGTTAAAAATTCACTGTTGCATTAAATTACAAGAGGAATGGATGTAATACTATCCAACATCTATATTAGATTTAATATAAAATTTAGATGTAATACAATAGAGAAAAAATTAAATTAGCAATAACCAAAATAAAAAAAACCATCTAAAACAGATTAAAAAGTGCTACATAAAAAAAATTATGAACCTAATGAAAGAAATACTAAACCTTGATGATAAAAAATTAATTTTTAAACAATACTTTTTTGCAATAATTCGATTAAAAATATTTGTTATTCAGTCGTAAAGAACAAACAAATGAGGAAATACAATGATAAATAATTAGTGATCATTGAACATATCATATATGGACAGTATATGTATAAATTATATGATCTTCATAAAAACTAAATAAGGAACATATCAGAAGCAAAATTAAACCTTGATGTCATCAGAAGTCAAATCACATCAACATTGAATTTTAAAGAAATCCAAAGAGAAATATGAGAAAATCGTGTCAAGCTGCATCTTTTTTCCACAAACATTTTTGGATCACAAATGGTATAAATAAATTTATATATTTCAAGATTGTCAGAAGCAAAATTAAGCCATGATATGCAATGTGACAAAAAATCTGATCAACATTAATCAACATCTAAAGCGTTTTTCCTGTAATGATGAAAATATGGTATTTGCTGATGAAGGAAAAAAAGCAATAATCTTTTATTTCAACCAAAAAAAAATGTCATAGAAATGTATACATATGTAACAAATATATACAATGCATATGTATAAAATCTTCAAAAATCCTATATGAATAACCGATTGTCAGAAGGAAAATTAAACCATAATGCAACAAAACAAAAAATTCCATTAACTCAGAATTTTGAAGTGCAAAAGAAAATTACTTTGTTATGCATTCAATCACATCAATAGTTTCCATGAAGATCTTCTTGATGAATAAAGTTAACCATCTTTACATGAGATCAAAAAATGAGTACTTATCGGTTATAAAAACTATGAAGAGAAAAAAAAATAAGCAGCATGTGTAGAACATATGCCAAAATCTATTTAATAACATGCTGGAAAATATGTCAGAAAATCTCATACGTAAATAAAAATTCATGTTAGCCTTCGTGTTCTTACGTATTAGCATCACTACAACCAAACTGGCACTAAGCAAATCCCAACAAAATGTGACTGATTTTTTTTTATATAAAAACATGTAAGAATCTTTGTTGTTTTAATACCAAGAAGCGATTAGGATTGCACCAAATTGGCTGTGATGATGCTTATATGTAAGTATCATAATTCTAACTTAAATCATATATGGCAATCTATAATCCAATTAGTTTGAATGGAGTGTCATTTTCTATGGTACTTGCATATTATCGCAACCTATTGGCGACATTACATGAAATGAAGCATATGGTTGCCAATTTGGCGAGTATTAATTAAGTTGGCAATTTTTGCAATAATAGTAAGCTCCAAAAAAGGTTATTGCTTTTACCTTTATCTGCAAATTCCATGTTTCATCAATGTAGCAAATAGTACCAGAATATAGCTTATAACAAAAAGAAAAGGTACTGACGTATTATTGCAACAATTGCCAACTTGCATATGTGAGACACTAAAATAGAAAATATAGCATAATAATTAAATTAAAAGGTTATAGAAAACAAAAGAAAATT
>BMAO01015992.1:0-43475 GCA_019973975.1 Trichonephila clavata
TGGTATACTTACATTCAGTTACGTGACACTAGCTCTCAGACGGGCGTTTTAAGTATCATCCCTGACTCTTGTTGAATCTTAGTCTTTTTATATTTTATTCATCTGCTATTGAATGAAAGGAAGAAAATATTATAAATCAATATTTTAAAATATCACTTTAGTTCAAAAGATAATATAAATAGTGGTTAAGCTATATTTTCTGAAACAGTATAAGATGTAGTATTTAATCAGAGTACAGTTGATATGTTTTAAAATTAAGGATTTTAATGGGAATTGTGTCATATAACTTTATTTTCTGTATTGCATTACCTAATATTATGTAGATAAAATATATGCAGATCGGCAGATCACAAATTGTATAAAGTAATCTATATAAAAATAATTTGGCATAAACTTTAAAAATTGTTCTTTTAAAATGATATTCATTATTATATTGAATCTTTATACGATAAATAATCTCAGCATAATTCGGAAATTTTAATTTCCTATTTCGATTACCTAAGTTATCTGTCTACGTAAACAAATATTACTTTCAAATTTAAGTAATCATCCGTCTCGACAGATAAATTTTCGAGGAAGCAATGCTTCTAGTTCTTACTGGAGTCACACAAAAATTTCGTTGTAAGGTTCGAGTTGGATTTTTGTTTATCTAATATCCTTTTTAAAGTAAGATTAAATAATATATTTTACTTTATATACTAAAATAAATCACTAGCAAGTTTCTTCCTTTTTATTTGGAGACTGAATATAAGTACAATATCTTGCCTTATGGCCTATTAATGGCTCCCAAGTAGGATGCCTAGTATTCTAGATGAGAATTTTACGTTTCTAATCAATTTTGATGTATTGATTCGTTTGAATAATGGCCGGATCAGTAGAATATTTAGACATATGTCCATATTCCGTAGATCATTTTGCAATAAAATCAAATTCCTTAATTATAAAACTCCACTGTAGCAGTTATTTTCTACATAAGTTAAGCAGATTAGTCATCTATTAAAGTCTCCGGACCATAAGTTCTTATAATTTTGCGAAAGATATATATTAAAGTCTCAACGTTTCAGGCATTTTCAAATTTTTGATGCAAAACTTTAAGAGATTATTGAAATAACTTAAAACTTGCATATACCATCCCACTGATATTGTACAGACATTCAAATACTTTAATATCTCTGATTAATTTTAGTAAAAGCGCCATAATATCAAATTCATTCTGTTGCAGGATTAGGATGGTGCAACTCAACTGCTCTACTTTATCACAGGCAGGATTGTTTATTTTATTTCATTCTTACTGCAGTTTTCACTTTTCATTTTATATTCAGCAATTAGAAATGGATCTTCCATTAAAGGACAGCTCAGGAAAAGGCCAAAGAGAAAGATTTCAAGAGCAGAGTACTTAAAAGCTTTTCTGAAAGGTAATGTGTTCAAAATGTTCACCTAATAAAGGATTCTGTCTGCTAAAAATTACCAAATTCACAAGATTTCAGGCGTTTGAAAACAGTGTTACATTGTTCAGGGTTATAGACTTATAAATATAGTTATTATTTCCCAATTGAAAATTACTTTGTTGCTCTGTACTCTTGGGAATAAAATGAGTGAAAATCAACTGTGGATTGTCTTTGTATCTATTCCATGCAGAAAATACCAGCATTAGACAAAATTACAAATTCCTGTAGATTGTGGTATAAAAATATACAAAATCAATGGACAGTCTGTTTGTAATGCGATGTATGGGTAAGGATTGCTCTTCCTCTCAGATGTTTGTTCTCTGTGTATTTTCAAATCAATTCTGCAGAAACATGGAGTGTGCTGAATGTGGTCTCTGGTGAGCGCTTGCAAATGCATCCGATGAAGAAAGCAGCTGCTGGGAAAAATTGTGTGCTTCCATGCGTTCTGTTGTAGACAGGTGATGGGACAATGAAGACCAATGGACATGCATTTTCTTATTGTTGTGCTTGCTGATTGGAGCTATTTGGAGAAGTCCCTCGACATGGAAGTGATGTCCTCTTGTTATAAAGGATGTGACCCTATAAGGGGCCAAAGTTGGACAAAATATAAGGCTGGTTTTGGCTGGCACCAAACTTTCTGCAAAAACCACCATGGAGTCTGCCTAGAGGCCAATCTGCTGGAATGCAGACAATTTTGATAAGGAACAAAACATGGTGTGAAATGCAGTAGTACATAGGGATGAAGTGACTCAAAGACATTTCATCTCTTGCCGAAAAAGCCATACAGTGATATGTTCGATTGAAAAAGAGAATAGAATCTTAGGTCATGTCAAAGCAGATGGTAGCCTTGCAGGGGATTCAAGCTGTGGGGAAAGAACTGATTTGAAACAATTGGTGGGAAGGTCATCTGTGTTCTTCCTGTAGGGTGCCAGGCGACTTATTATGGTAATGCTATTCATTACCATTCCCAAAGAATGTAGATGGGATGACAAGCTGTCTGGGCTGTACATGGGCTCATACATCAGCACAGATGGAACATTAGTTTTGCTGGTAAAATGGTGGTATAAGTACAATGCAGTCACAACAATGCAGTGGATAAGATTTTCTCACAGGCCTACAAGAAGCAGTTCTAGGTAGTTATACCTATTTTTAAGTTATCACTTAAATTATTGAAGGTGTTTGGGAGGGAAACTCAAAATACCTGTGAGATCAATGGTCACTAATTTGATGATAAAATTAGTTGGATCAGATTGATGTCTTACAAAATGGCTTCATTTAGCTGCATGTGAATGCAATGAGTGGGAAGTAAGAACAAGTCATTAAGTACGTGTGGATTTAAAATAATAAAGAATGTTGATTATGAAATGTTGACAAGTGAGTCAACGGCTAAGAGACAGTGCAAACCTCTTACAGAGCTCATCAAAGCTAAAAACAGTCATAAAGAAATTAGTGGTTTAAGCTTGAAGGCGTATTTATTATACAGGCTTTTGTTCATACTAGTATATTTAATTTTGTTTTTATGGAGATTTTAATTTTAGCTTCATTTTCTCAAAGATGAAAATTTTGACTTCTGCCTGGATTTTAAAACTATTTATGTATCAATATGAGGTTCATACATGCAAATAAGGTTTTGCAACATACAACAAATTTCAAACAGAGGAGTTTAGTGAAGTTTTTCTTGGGATTTGAACAATTGATTTTCAAGAATTTTAGAATGTCTTCATAAATTGCTGCTTTTAAAGTGCCTTTTTCCTCTAAATCTCTAACAAAGTTAGTATAAATTCAAAGATAACATATTTATACCAAATAAAGTTAATTTTGTAAGAATTTTAATCAATTTTGCTGATCATGTGCTGTGTAAAATGTGTTTTATTTTGAAAAGTTACCAAATTTTATTCCTTATAACTTTTAATTTTATTTCAGATTTTCTGGATTTATGAAATAATACATTTATAGGATATGTAGTAATTTCGATTATTGTTCGTTATATTACCAGTTGTTACTAGCTAAAAGGATGTACAAGGTTCTGACCTTTGAGTCCAAAGGACCCCTGTAAACTGTGTTGGATTCATTAATTATATATATCAAATGATTTTCATGGCTTTTATAGAAAATCTTTGTAATTTATTCTGTTTGAAACAAATGAGTGTTGTAACACCTAGAACGTCAGGGTCAGTGCCAAATCATTCACAGATATTTGTGGCACTTGAAATAAATTATAAAATAATTATTTTAACTAAATAATTCCAAGGCTACTGTTCAGTAGGGTTTAGTTTTAGGAATTTTAAATATTTTTTCATATAATTATCTTATCTTATGACCCTTTATATCATTAAAAAATTGACGTTGACATTTCTTTTCTCGAATCTTGTTGGAACACTGCTTGTAGGCAAACATTTAGAGTCGCAAATCTGCCAGAAAAATTACTGTTATGCGGTAACCATTCTGTACCATCCCTAGTGACATATATATCAGGAGTTACTGGAATTTTATCAATTGCAGCTGGCTTTCTTCAGATTCTTTGCAGTCGCTTTCATTCAATCGTATGTCTTTATTGGAATCTAAATTATAGCCAAAAAAAAATTCATTCTCAGAAAGCTTTCGCAACAAACCAGCAATTTCATCAAGCGTCAGACCTTTTCTAAGAGCAATCATTTCATAGTGTCTGCTCAGAACTAAGCTCGAAAATTAAATGAAAACTTTTTTATAAGAGGAAATAAGCAAATACTATGCAACGAAACACTTAGACACAACAATTTTAGTATACTTAATTCATTTTCACTTTGACCCCCAAAACACTGTATTCAAGGTGCGATTCAAATGTGCGGTAGAACTTTAGGAAGTTTGTTCTACTTATAGTATCTACTTACTGGATCATATTTTGTTGAACGACAGCTTTTTATAATCATAAATTCCCTTGGTATCGAAATGACACCAGTGGACGTTCTAGGTATATTTAGTTGTAAAATCAGTCCTAATTAACCTAGAACCACAACACTTTTTCTGTGTAATCAGCAAGAAAAATGATTAAAAGTCACGAAAAATTTTCAAATTTCCTGCAAAATTGGGGAAAGGAGAACAAGATAAACAGGATCCAGTGTCAAATTGACACCGACGGAAGTTTTAGTGTTAAATCTAAAATCCTGTCTGTACAACAGGGCATTTAAAAATATATAATTAATATATTTTTTTTATAAAAAAGAGAAAAACATATTAATTAATATTCTATAATTTTCATATTTATTCTTGATGTTCATAATTTATTTAAGTGAAACCTCTCTTTCTACATTTAATTAAAAATTAAAAAGTATATGCATTATTTTCAATAATAGATGGAAACCATAATTAATATATAATATTTCAAGAATTTGCATGTTCTTAATTTAATCCAATTAATTTTTTTTCTTCCATAAAGAAAAAGAAAAAAAGACATTTTTTTTATTTAGAACAAACTGCTTTTGTTGTTTAAAAATTATTGAGTTTTTATTGTGGTAAACTTAAATTAGTGATCATTTTCAAGGGCTTCCTTTTTTTTTTACTTTATTAATACTCAAAGGCTTCCGTTTGACACCTCATTTACAAGCCGTTTCAAATGAAAATATTTTAAACGTTCTTTTTTACTCTTTGGGGGATTACTTTGGGTTTTAAACAAAATGTTAACAAAACATAAATACAATCATATTTTTTAGGAAAAATTTTAATCAGAAAAATACAGCAAAAAAATGAACCCAAAAGGTACACTTGAAACCAAACGAAGAATTATTAAAATTATCGTTTGTATTTGAATGTAAAAATGCAAATTTGTTTGTGAAATAAATAAATGGAAAGCTTATGTGCAAAATTAAAATACGAAAAAAACTCTGTCGCTGGAAATTTGTTAATTAAAAAACTAAAATCTTGGCATTAGAAAACTAATTACACTTTTGTAGCCTGGTATCATTAGCTCCTGAAGTCAATATTTGACATGTATTTTAATTAAGCAAACGATTTCTTTCAGCTTCCTGTCTCTTTGGAATATTTTTTTGAAAACATCTTCTTAAATAAAGTTTTATACGGTGAACAATAGATAGTTACTCCCCAGAACTTAAGTGAAAAGGTGAGATTTTTAGTTAATTTTTTTCTAATTTTTCTTTTCAGAATATAAAAAGGATATTTGATATTCATTAGTAGAGTTTTAGAATTACTTTTTCCGCAAAGTAAAAGAAAAAAAGTAATGCATTTAACTACACATTTGGCTGTTTTTTTGACACCTGACTATATATGTTAACAGTTACA
Source organism: Trichonephila clavata (assembly GCA_019973975.1). Classification (NCBI taxonomy): domain Eukaryota; kingdom Metazoa; phylum Arthropoda; class Arachnida; order Araneae; family Nephilidae; genus Trichonephila; species Trichonephila clavata. Next base: position 5,724 of record BMAO01015992.1, read on the forward strand.
TATATATTTCACTTTGTACCATATCTACTATATAATATATCAGAAGTTAATATTCACATTTTTTTTTCTGTTTGGATTTTTTGGTCTTTATTTGTTCTCGGTCTCTTACTAATTAATAAAATTTCATATAATTCGAGTTGCATTCTAACACTTAAAAAGAATTATTAAATTTGAAAAAAAAAAGTATTTTTTGATATTACTAAAAATATGATATAAATGCCAATTTAAAAAATAAATTTATATCAATAGCTAAATTATTATTTAAATAAATATTTGTTTGTATGCATTTAATGTAAAGGACATATCGGACAAGCATATATAAAGGAGCATGCAATGAAAGTTTGAATCGAATTATTTTGCCTTTATTTTTAAAATTTCTAATTATACTATATAATGTTTACTATCAAATCACAACAATTGTCAGTGATTATTAATTAATTTTGTGGAACATTTCCATAATTTTCCTTCCAAAGGGAAGGAAAAAGTTACAGTATTCGATAATAAAAAAACGTATATCATTTTAGTTGTCCACTTGTTCTCACAAACAATTTGAATTGCAAGTTCAGTTCTTAAAAAAAGAAGAGAAATAATTTTATTTACATTATGCTTACTTATTATTGTTGTTATTCAATGTCTAATGACAGATTTCAGGGGGGGGGGGAATATTGTTTTATATTCATTTGCCATAGAGGTTACATTCCTATTTTAGGTCCTTGTGTTCAGTTTACCGCTATCGAAGTTAGTTTATTGTAATACTGCTAACGTAAAACACTACTAAAAGCATCAGAATTTCAACAAAAAAAAATTCAATTTAATATACTTTTGCTATTACACACTAAAAGAAAAATATTTGCTTGCTGTTTAGTAATGCAGTTATGTGGAGAAATATTATACGTTATTAAGTGTACCCATGAAGAACATATTTGGAAGAAAAAAGGAGTACTATTCTGTGTAATACAAACCACAAGAGATGTCCCTACCACTACCATAGGTACATTAAAAGTATTAATAGTATTACCATAACTACATATAGTGCGGCCCATGTGGTTTTACTTAATAGAAATTATCCCATGGGTAAGAATGAGTTTAACAACCTGTTTCACTCTTGTCTCGGTTATTTTTGCTTTTATTGCTAAAATTGCAGCTCTTTCCAATTTTTTTAAATTATGAAATCTGTAAAATGTAAAAGTCGTAATAAGATAATTAAAACATTAAATTTTATAAACAAAGTATGTCATGACGAAAGAAAACTTAACTGACCACGTTAAGTGAAATTGAAAAATGTGTTGAATAATGAAAATTATACTTTAAAATAAATTATACAAGAATGAAAATGTAGAAAACAATTTTTTTAATGATATCTTACGTAAAGAAAAAAATATGGTTTCAAAAAAATTCCTTGCTTGTTGAAATTCTTGTTTTGAAATTCGGTCTGAATTGATTGTTTTTAAAGATCTTGATATGTGATATTAATGTTAGCTTTGAATGTAAAAGTTTCACAAAGTAATTTACATATCATTGATGTTTATGTTTTAAAGAAATACTTTGTATAAATCAATGCTTAAAGCTTACATTTGAGGGACAATCTTGCGTTGTGTGCGTGCGTGCGTGTGTGTGTGTGTGTATTTACAGTAGAAAATAATCCTTAAGTTAATTTTCAAATTGAACTTTAACTTGTCAAGAAAGAAAATGAAAGAAAGGGAACAAGACACAATAACAAGTTTTAAATCGGGGTTGCCATTAATACAAAATACATAATATTTTATTTCAAACTTAATTTTTATTGGTAGTATTAAAAGAGCGAAATAAATGTGAACAAAAATTTTCCTATAAGAATATTATCTTAACTTAATATTATATATATTCATTAATCTAATTTTCCTTTTTTTAATAAAATGCATTTTCTTTTAAGCCCTCTAAATTTAAGATTTACTCACGCTGTGAACAATCAGTTATTTTATCAACTTTATTAGAGGAACATTTATAAAACGGGGTTTGGAAAAGTATTGAGTATCGCTTAAAGATTAGACTATTCAAATGTTTGAGCTCAACAAGACAAAAGGTCCCGAGGGGAGTGCATTGTTTGTCCTTTAAGAAACGGTTAAAAGACATTTTTTTTCTTGATGCAGTGATATAGATAAGATATTTTTTTAAATATCCCAAGCTAAAAAAAGACCCAAAAAAAGATGAAATAATTTAACTGTATTCAAAGAGAAGAAAGATAAAAGAAAACATGCTCTCTAGCATAGTAGAAAAAAATGAATAATCAAATTACTTTCACTATACAGATTCCGATATAATGAATAATCTATATCAGCAAAAAAGTACTTATATAATTCTCAATAAAGCTTAAAATATGAATACTTATAATAGTATTTGATCTTTTACCAAAAGTGTATGCTAAACCCATTATAACGATTCTATAACATTTCCGAAAAAATCAGTTTATTTTGTTATCTTATAAATAGGACAATAAATTAATTTTTAAATGCGCGTACAAATGAACATAAATAAATCAATTTCATTACAGATAGGATTAATAATATTGCTACATTTTGCGTGTCTGTAAAAAAACAACTTAAAACTGAATAATTTCTTAAGAAAGTTGAACAATGCGGAAACAAAAAAAATTCATATGCAAAAATTGAATTTATTTTTGTGTTAAAGTAGTAGCAGAAATACATAAAAGTTAGTAGTGTTAAACTGAATTATATAAATGAAATACTGGCAATATATGGTAGAACATCCATATTTTATGAATATTAAAAATTAAGCACGTAATAGTTGTAATAAACCCTCCCTGTGTACCTCCCTATGACCCAGCTAAAGGTGAGAGAGGAAGTGAAGGAAGCTTCACCATGATAATTTCAAATTATTTATTCAACGCTTGAGCTAACTCAGAAACACTTCAATGAAACATAATAAATAGGATATTCCCAATCACAGTCAACAGAGGGAGGGTAGGAGACTCGCGTTTTGGGAGAATACATCTAATAAATAAACAACTTTATAATAATCGATCTACTACCTCAGTATTACTTTACACGGTAGATTTGTAACTAATTGCCACTTAACATCTTTGATACTTTAAATATCAAACGTAATATGAAGGGGAGTAATACCTGAACTGTGTGTGTGTGTGTGTAGGCAGTCTTCTTATCAATTAAGGCTTAATCCATCAATTTTTTTTTATCAATATCACCTTCCTATATTTAATCTCTCACATGGACTTTCTAACCTTCTACGGTATTCTTCTCCTTGTATTTCACTTGTTACCTCTAGTTAACTAACCTTCTAACCCTCTAACTTTCTACTGCCTATCCCTCTTCACTTTCTAATTTTTTGACATTAACTCGCGAACCTGAACCGCATATAATAAACTTAATTTGCATACTACGTCTTCTTCTTAGGAGAACGTTGATATTTTTAATAGCCTCAAAGATTTCCCCAGAGGGTTAATGTAAGGACTCGTATAGATCCGTCACATAGTGAAAAGTCTTCCAATGATAGATGATATTAAAATTGCTGAATGCCATCCTGAATGATTTTTTTGAATTACAGTATATGTGTTAGAAACTTAATTCATCAAAACAATTATTTTTCCAAATTTAATCTTCAAACTAACGTAATACAACAAAATAAAAAAAATATACAAGGTCTGCAACGTGTAAGTTCTCCACATAGGAGAGCTCAAAAATCCATTCTATTGATCCAAAAAAGATTAAATTTTAATTGAAGATAATTCAAATGATGTACCTCACAAATAGAAGGAATTATAGAAGGATTAGTACATAACTCTGCGAATAAGTCACGCTGTAATACACATATCCACATTTAATGATTTCTAAATTTCAAAAATACAAAGTAGCATTAGTAAAACTGATGGTTACAATAACCTTCATATTCAACAAGGTGCTAATCACAGAATCATATTTTCACCACTGACCGGAATAAGTCTACCGGATTATCGAGAACATCGCCACGAATAATGCCTTTCAGATCAGGCAGAGTTGATGGCCTTTAAGGTAGATATTGTCCTTTAAGCAACCCCGCAAAAATCACAGGAAGTGATAACCGGCAAACAAGGAGGCCATGTTGTTGGCATATGACGGCTGATCAACCGCGCATCTGTGAAATGCTGTTTTAGCAAATGTTTTACACAGGTGCGTCATCGTGCATGAAAGTTATATCCTGAAGACATCCAAGCTGTTAAAGTCTTGAAATTTAAAAAACTCCCTCAGCAAATTACGGTAACATTTTCCTGTGACAGAGCAAGTTTGAATTCATTTGGTCTTATCCCTTCCAAAAAATCCAATGATAAACCGCAATGTCACTCTCTTAGGATTCATAGATATTTTCAGGATAGGGTGAAGATTTGACGCTGGGCCCAAATTCGAATATGTGTTTGTTAACATGCCCGTCGAGCCAAGAGGGGGCGCCATTCCTCGGAATATTCCAAGACCAATTAACGTGAACCACCATTCGAGCACGAAATTGAAATACAAATTTGAAGCTCTGGAGCTGTCTTTCTGGAGCACGTCTATTTATCCTAAAATGAAATGTAATGCGTCAGTAAACTACTTATCAAAAAAAAATGCTGGTCACACTATTATCTGATGACTGACTGTGCTTCATTCATATACAAAATTGTTTATAATAAGCTATTCTTTCATTCTACTAAAGAATGTCTAGTCGTTCAAAATTGCATCGTCTTGATTATATGAAGACATGGGGCATGTTCGTATCTTCTTCATATGGTGAAATTCTTACATACCTGCAACGGAGCTCTGCTGCTTCTGGTAGAACATTTTAATAATAGCGCATTTTCTTGCAACGTATGGATGATGTGCTTGCGGAGAAGCAATACTGCCATTAAAAAATTTGTCTTGATTTTATCCAAAGAATAAGGCTAATAGGCATGAGCTGTAAAACAAATGCTGTTTCTGATTTTGAATAAATGTAAATCAAAATAATTTATTTTATATCTCCACCTATCGGATGGACTTTTTAGCAACATTTCCTACTTAACCGTTTCCCTTACAAATTTTTTTGAAAAGAATTGCAAAAATCATCAAATTTTTTTATTTCATTATTAAATACAAGGAAATGAAACAAAACACAATATGTAGGTTTTAAGTTGATTTTTTAATTTTTTATAGGTGTAAAAGCATTTAGTTTTAACGTAAGTTTACTGTCCCGAGTTATCTCGGGCAAATGGAAAAAAATCAAATATTAGCCTTTGCATGATAGTTTTTGAAAGCAGGGACAGCACAAAATGATACCTGACATTCTGTACTCTGGTATCTGGTCTCTTTTCTTACTGACTTACCTCTGGAATCTCTTTTACAGGAATATATACACTGTCTTAATAAGGGTATACAATCGTCTTCAATAAGACTACGTATAAAAGAATCACTTCCGCTATTTTCAATGTTCCCCTCTTCATAACCACTATCTGAAAAATCGTCATCTTTGCTATCTTGCTTTATCACCATTATTTTCATTTTTTCAACGCAACTATCCTTCTTTATACATCAATAATCCACAAGCCGAAGTGTTCTATATAATAGAGAAAACACGTGACCAGTTCCGCTGAAACAACCACGAAGCCAACAATCCTTGACAAATTACCAATGAAAGCTGGATATTTCCTTTCATTTCCTCCAAGCAGAGTAAAACCGTGATAAAACAAATCGTACTGACAAATTCTGCTTCGTCCGAGTTTTCACGGGATAATAATTAACTACAATATGTACGATTTACAAATAACCCGGGATAATGAGGCAAGCAGTTAATAAATGGCAAGCACATCATTTGGATTATCTACAATTCAAATTTTATCTCATTTAGATCAATAGAACGGATTCTAGAGAGATCTAAAACGATCAACTTATTTCGTGCTAAACCTGTATAGTCTCTCATAAAAAAATATTGAATTAGTGTTTGTGTACGTGAACTAAAATTTTTCACTTTGCTTGATGATGCACTCAAAATTGCTTGAATTAAATGTAGTGCAATATTTTTTGGAAGTAAAGTTGTTCAACAAATATATTGTTTTTTTTTAATTTAATACAATAACAAATGAATTAGGGGTCCGTGGGTAGCCTAGTGGTTAGAGCATCGGGCGCCAGTTCGGAAGGCCTGGGTTCGATGCCAGATGCCACCAAATACTCGCTGAGTACAAACGGAGCATGTGCTCGTTAAATCTGTGGGTCCGAAGGGTGTCGCCATCTATCGTGAGCAAAATCGTACTGTCACCTTCATGGGCTCAAAGCTTAGTCTAATGACAGATGTATCTGTAGCCCGTTGCCGTGATGAATTTCGTGGGCCTCGATCTGACTACGTCACACAGGTGGAATAAAAAAAGAAACGAGCCTTACAGTAGTCGCATACGATGTGTAACATCTGACATGTTATCGTGGTAAATTCGCAATAGCAACTTGAATCCTGAAAAAAATTAATCGAGTATGATTGGAAATAATTTTCTATGGAATAATTATACCTTTAATGAAAATTGTATTTAATTAACACAAGGAGAGTAATGCAATTTTTGATCAAAAATAATTATTCTTGTTCAATTTGGGGAAGAGCGGTAATGATAATTTATGATAACTAAAATATGACACAAAACTTGTCTTTTCAAAGTATTTAAAAACCGTTGAAAAATAACGTCAATAACAGTACCACTGTTAGTTGTCGAAATATTTCGATCTGTGTTCATTTTGAGCTTGAGTTGATCATTCAGAAAAGCTGAGACGGATCTGTACGGTATTCACTAATCCTCTCAGTTATTCTTTCAATTTTTATTTATTTCAACCAATCTCCACCGGGGGCCAAAGCGGGATTTATGCAAATGAAATATTTTATATAAGTTCGGGTTTCGTGAGTTAACGGAAAGGTGAAAGCGAAAGAAAGAGAGAAGTAAAGTGAATAGTTAGAATTTTAAAGTAAAGTGAATTGAAGCATCGATAAATCAACTCGCAGTTGTTGACAAATTTAGTGTGAAGTAACGCGACGAACAAAGCTGAAGAGCTGAAGATTGAATTTGTAAAGTCGAGAGAGAGCTTTTATCTGATCCAACCTGAACCAAACTATTCCACAAGACGGACCTGCCAAAATATAGGAATCAGGTTAGTGACTTAGAAATTATAAATACGTGTACGTGTGTTAACTGTAATTGTGCGTGCTGATCTTTCGTGGATTCAGTTCAGATTCCGTAGTTCCGCTAATAGTTACCCCTTCTCATTCTCCACTGTGTTTTATTGTTCTTAAATTTGAATAGTGTATGTGTAACTTTCCTTGATTAAGAGATATCAATAAATATAGTGATTTGTAAAGATGTCTTTTGAATTCGTTAATCCGCCTACACGTCTAGAAAGAAGTAACGGTAGACGGGGAGATGATAATCTTAGGGGAGGTTATATTTCACGACAAAGCTATGAGTGTCTCGGCTTCTAGGAAATTGAAGTTAACTTTAAAACCAACACTAAAATCATTTGAAGCGAGTGATAGTTTTTTTTAAAGAGCAGAACCAACTTCGGAATATGGTAAAAGTAAAAAATGCAGGAAATCTTTAATTTTTTGAAATGTTTGATTCGGAGAAATGTATGCGACCACCGAAATCACTGTTTGTCCATTTTCAAATAAACATTCCGCCGCACATATGTCCTCAATAGCTTGAATAACAACACCCAATCCCCTTTTTTGACGATAAGTAATATCCATATGAGGAGCCACAACAGGTGAGTTGTTCTGTTTGCGATAGATCGCAACACCAGCTGCTCTGTGGCCCGTTCGTTTAAATTGTACGCAGCAATCGAAGTCAGATATCGAAACACGTCGGTCGTTATCTAACCACGGCTCTGCCAACATAAGTAACGAACGATTTTGTGAAATAACGTCGAAATTTGCTTGTTGAGCCCTCAGAGTTTGACAATTGAGCGTAAGGATCGCAAGTTTATCCTTGGTGAAGTCTAATAAGACTTGCTGTGGTATGTGCGGATTTAGAGTCAAACGCAAACAAAACCGAGTTTTTGAATTAGAATATTTTGAAATGCTAAATTTAACAATAAAAAAAGGCTGTCGGTTTGATGGCTACAAGAGTTGGACCCCACGTGGATATATCTTTACAAGGTCCAGCTAAAGGACTTAGCTTCTTCTCTGATCCTAAAGTAAAAAAAAAAACAAAAAAACAAAGATCCCATGTCCTAGACCGCAGGGGGGGGGGAGAGTCCATCCCGAATGTAGGAGAAAAAACAGAACTTCATGCGAGGGTAACGAAGAGACACCACCAAGCGCGCTGATTGGTCAAATTAAATAGCGCGCACTTCCCCAACTTCCTGTTACGCATTTCCGTCCCTTTTTCACGAAATAACTCCCACAAATCTCCAGCAATCGAGAGGAAAGATGTTACACATCAAAAACAACAACAACCCAAATGAATCATTTTTCTTTTTTTCAAAAACTGAAGTGGAGAGATTTAGAATAACATAAATGGGGTTTATTTATGTAATTTTATTTTTAAAACATTTCTTCTTACAAATTTTTTTAAATGTTCAAATTTTTCAAATTTTGTATATAAAAACTTCGAATCATGACAGATTAATTGCTCATCTCTACACGGTAGATTTCAATGACATTTTCGATCCCAGGACTCGACAACGTCGGACGCGAGTTCACAACCATTACCCATTGGCTACCACGGCCATGTGCTAGAGCAGGGGTTTGGTTATCTATGGCACGCGGTACAATTCTCGTTGGCACTGTGCGATATTCTATGGATTTGTCAATTTTTGAGTGTTTGGAAATGACAAGTTTGTAGTGGACCTTATTTCACAAACATCTTCTGAATTATGGACATTTATGGAATGACGAAAAAATCTGAAAGATAAATTTGCAGCAATTTTGAAAATTATTGAATGTCATTGGTGGAGATATTTAATTGTTTGAAGAGAGAAAATTGCATCTACAATGCTTTCTGTTTTTGGATCTACATATCTAAGTAAAAACTTTCCTAATATGAAAAAAATTTTCGGATCCAAAAAGAAATTGTTTAACAACTGAATGCTAAGAATCGTGGCTAATTGAAAGTGATTAATTATACCCCTGATTTTACGATATAAAAGAACAGATGTGCAATAACGAGGATCAGATTAAAATGTTTATTTGTCTTTTTTATTTAACTATAATGAAGGGAAATACTTATATTTTATGTTGTCCACTTCCTCTTTTAGAAAGTTTAAAGATATATAATATAGGTACAATTCTAATTTTTCTTTTTCTTTTGTTGAAGAAATAGTTATATTTTAAGCCGTTCATTTTTATGTTAAGAAATATCTTTAAGTGGTGCAAAATTAATATGTAATAAAACTGTAGATCTGTATTTATGGACCTCTATTCTGTAAATCTGCATGCATTATCGCGGAACTCGAATTGTTTCAAAAATGTCCTACTGTATGGCACGCTGAACCATATTGGTAGATAGGTTTGTCACGCTACAGTTTAAAGGTTGCCGACTTCTGTGCTTGAGTCTAGTACTAGGAGCATTACTTAATGCTTGCGATGTTGAGTTTCAATGTTACAATGATATAGACAGCCTTGAATATACTCGTAAGATTATTCGTAAGTAATTCCTTCCCATTTTGTACAGAATCTAACTAGTGAGTAATAATTCTCACAAAACAAATAACAATGAAGGAAATTGGGACTAATCACAATCACCAAACTAAGGCATGAACCAAATTTGAGATCAGGGCCAACGCCAGATTTTATAGAAATGAATATGTTGCAGCCAGGCAGCAATATTCTGAGTGATAGAAACTGTGATTTAAAATTGTAATTAAAAAGATTTCTATAAAAAAAAACTGGGCACTACTAATAGTTATTATTAAAAATCAAAACCTGTCTAAATGTTTTAAAAAACAATTTTCTTTTTTTAAATAAAATGTTAGATTAGGGGATTTTTTCGATACGAAGCACTTAAAAAAAACTGCGCTCTTGAACTTAATGTTTTTTTCCTCTTTTTCTTTGTGACTGAGCGGTAAATGGGTTTAATACAAGTAAAGTAATTCAGCCAAATCAAGATATCAGGGAGAAAAAGAATATTGTATTTGCCTAGAGGCAAATTTTATATCAGAAGAGAATCCTGAGAAACGTTCTGCATTTTTTTCCCGATGAAAACATTAAAGATAAGAAGCATCTCAATATTAAATATAGAAAAAATCACTCGAATCACTTAAGTAAAAAAAAAATCGTATGTTGGAATTTTTTTTTAAGTTCTGTTTCACGAAATCTAGAAGTTCGTTCAGTTGTCTCATTATGAAAACTCTTAATGGAAGAAAATTAATAAAAGGAACTCTTAAATAAAAATAATTTTGATAAAGTAAAAGTGGGTTAAAATAAACAATTATCGCTATTTATTCTTTTATAAAAAAATACAGGATATTTAGCTTGATTTAATATAAAAAGATTTAACAGACTGTTAAGTTTAATGACTGTAGCCCACAGAAAATAAAATTAAACATAAAGAAAGATATTATACTTCCAAAACACTTTAGGAATTAACTGATGCTGTTAGTTTCTTGAACAAATGCATTGAACGTTATTATATCACTAAACGTGAACTTGTATTTTGTCCTTATACCTGTGACCTGAATTAAGAAACAGCGTAAGTGTTTAATCAAACGTGGAAGTAAAGAATCAAAAGTTTATATTAGAAATTTTATAATTATAAAATCTTTAAATGTGTACTATATTGCATCCTTGAAATATTAGTATCTGATAAAACGTTGAAAAACTAAGACATAATAATAATAAAATTTTAATATTAAAATTTAAGCAAATAAAAAATAGATTTTTATTGGTTCTGTTCCCAGAAATTGTAGATTAATTAAATAATTTGCGTATTATATATTTTTATTTAATAATTTTAAAAATAAAATTATTAATTTTTAGGCATTTGCATTTTTTTTTTTTCTTATTTGTGGTCAAAATAAAATGAACAGATAGAATGAATGTAGCTCTTTTCATTCAATATGTGCTAACTAAAGGAAATTATAATGAAAATGCTGTAAATTGTATGTTTTGTCACCTGTTAAAATTTTCAATTATTTCTCTAAATTGCGGAAGTCAATATTTACATGCGACGATTGAGGCATTTCTTGTTTACATTTGAATTTAGAGCTACAATTTCTCAAATAAAACAATTAAATATGTGTAAGAAAATACTACACGACAAAACACCAACTTAGCTCTATATTTTTATATTTTAACTTTATTTATATAAGCATACACACAGAGCTGGTAAGATAATTCTACGGACAAACTATGATCATAGTTCATGAAGAAACATCAAATGTAGTATATTTAAAAATAATTTTATGAATCTTCTGGTTGATGTTCCTTGTAATATTACTTATTTCTGAGTCTTTAGTACCTTATATTTGCCATCCTCATTACCATTTTGTGCGTTATACTTTTAGTTGTCTTTTACACACAAGTCCATATATATTCTTTACGGTCTACAAATTTTTTTTTTCAATTTCTATGTCACAGAAATGTCACATATTGTAAAGCTAATTAAAGGGGAATAAAAAAATATCAAATCACCAAATAACTTCCCTCACCTCTTGCATCACACATGCAATTTTGAAAAATGGATAAATTTAACTATTTTTTGCCACTTATTTATAATTATTTAACACGTTATTGTTCGAAATATGAAGTTTGGAATATGAGGAGCAAGAGCAAAATTAAAACCCCAGTAAAAATCAAAAATATTTATTGTTTGTGCAAAAGTTTCAAAAATGTAATTATAATACAATTAGCATTATTATGTTAATTTTATTCAAAATTACAATTTCAGCTTTATTAAATAAAACTTAATAAATAATAAACATAATTTTCCTTCTGAATACTTTTAGCACAAACGTAAACCTATTAAGCAGTATTTATTAACTTATCTAATTCTTCTATTCACAGGAATATATTTTCAAGTAAGAGTTCAGAAAAATTAGAGTATATTATTTATTTTGATAAAAAAAAAGTTCATGTTGACGTCATCCCATGCTTCAGATATACACAATATACAAGGTACTTCCATCATATATATATATAAGTTTGACATAGCGTTCTACTGCTTTGGTGTGCTGAGGAAATTTTGAATATTTATGCATGGACCTCTTTTATTACACAGGCTTTACGAACATACCTTGTTTTGTTTCTACACTACATAGACACCAAGATACAATCAATTTATTAAAATTAGAAAATTCTCATATTTTTTTTATCAGAAATGAGTATTTAAATTATTCAAAATCTATCACGGTGATAATTTAAAATGTTATAAAGGTATTTCTAGAAAACTTTTTGAACCTTTGGAACCTTCATTGTATTTCTATTGATCATAATTGGTTACCTATGGATCTGAAACGTGGAATAAATCACAGACTGAACAGTCAGTCTTGTTTGGGGAGGGGGGTGAGTTCTTAGTGCTGTGAATGAGAATTAAGTGTGGAGAGAACGTATATTTTTTTAATTATACAAGCTATTTAAGCAAACATATGTCATTAAATCTATCAAGATTGGTCGTTTGAAGCCAGCGAGCCACCTCTGCCTTATGGACCCCTCATCCTTGACATTCAGAGTTTTCAACTACAAACCCGTTGGAACTAGAACTAGGGGTAGACCCTAAGTAAGATGGGCTGATTGTGTGGAGAAAAAATTTAAAGTCCTAAGAGTAACTAATTGAAGCACTGTCGCTAAACGGAGATCGGAGTGGAAAATGATTTTTAAAGGCCTTGCTCCCCCCCAGGGCTGTTATGTGATTTGAAGAAGATTAAAAAAAGGACAATTGTAGCTATTGTATATATTCAATGATTAATTTTAGTAATTTGTGGTATTATTTCTGAGATCATCATTTTTGGGGATTTTTCCAGTTTTTCCGACGTAATTTAATGTAAGAGCATAGATCAATGATTACGGAACTTAATAATAGTCAACAGACAAACGCTCCATTTTAGTCCATTGACTCTTCTGTTTTTTTACATTTTTTGTTCTAACTCTGTTTCCTACTATACATACGCTTATTTAATTCTTGTACAATATACTTTTCCATCATTTTTTATAGTTATGTTTCTTGAAATCTAGTTTGTATCTTCTAGCTTTGTTAATGGTATAATTTAGTATTATCAATTTATTATACTATGTATTTTTTCATCTTATGATACTATATATATATAGATTCATTGTTTCTTAACGTCTAACTCTTATACAACGAGAGGGCAAATGGCGATGGACAACTCCGTGGTAATTTTTGAACCTCGGTCAAGTAATGAGAACCACAGTTGATCTGGCATGCATTTACTAAACTATTTAAAAGAACAAAAATTCTTTAAAAGCTATATACCACTATTATTTCTCTACTTATCAAAAATAATTATATGGAAAACGCCTGGAACAGAAATAACTAACCACCGATTCCTACTTCCGTTGAGGCACCTCCTTAAGTAAATATTTATGAAATCGTAACGCAAAACACCAGTCACCCCGAGTGGAAAGAGAGAATAATCAACCTTGGAGAAGTAGCTGACAAGGTTCTGAAGCTCCCTTAGCTGAGTCAGATTAATGCAAACGCCACCCTGCCACAACGATAATGCTAAGGTTCATTACCTGAAAGATCGTAATGGAGATATGTCAGCATTATTTGTGGCAAGAACCGTAAATGAATAACCTTCCCCTTTTGTTATAACAAAATCTGCTCCAATTTTTTCATTAGATAGGGAAACTTAACGTGATTATATTTTAAAGGGGTATTTTTTGTGTGTGTTTACGATATTACGGTGACTATTTTAATAAATTTATTTTTCATGCTAGAAGTATTTAAATTAAAGCAAATTGATATTCTTATCATTTAATGAGTATATACCTATAACAGCGCAAAAGTGTTAGTGTACATATTCTATTACTTTGAATGAATTAAAAATATGTTTACTTCTTTAAATATAAGACATGATTAAATATTACTGTTAATTCGGTCATTTCGGCTAACAGTTTAACTGAAGAAAAGATAGCTTATCTATTACTGCGATTTTGTCATAAAAATTTTATTTACTCTAAAATATGATATAAATGTATTTTTGATCAAATAGTTTAAGAAAATTAATTATAATACCTTCAAATAGTTTTATCATGTTAAGTAAATCATTAGCATTCTTTTTAAAATTTTTCTCCCAAGACTAATCATTTTATACACCAACTAGAATTAAAATAGCGTGAAAAAGTGTTCACATCATTGTCTTAACTTTTTATTTAGAGTCTAAAAATTTCAGCAAAAATGTGCATATTTCCTCTGGAAATAGAAAATCATAAATTACTTTTGTTTCAATTAAATATATCCCTTTAATTTTAAAACTAATTTCAATTTACTTTAACTTTTAACAATGCTCGTTTATTTAAAGTTAACTGCTTTTAGTTTGTTGTTTTCTTAAAACTTTTTCAGAATCAATTTCCAGTGAGTTTAACCAAACTTTTTCTGTAACACAGTAAACTTCCTATAAATAAAGAATATGTGCGGTATATGAAATTGCATGATATTCAATTATCGCATGAATTTGTGTAATTTTTAAGGTAAGGTTTAAAAAATGTTGTCACTTTTTGGAGTTCGTTATAGTTTTTTTTTTATAATTCTTCTTAAATTCATTCTACGCTAGTTTTTCACTATCACATTTTATCCTTTAATTATATATATTCCCCAAGTGTTTTAGACCCATCTTTTAATTTTATTAAAGGTGAAGAAAATTCACCTAAGCATTTTAATGTGAATCTAATCATACCTTGAGTTTAGAAAATTTTAGTGAAAAATCACAAACAAATAAAAGCAATGAAATATATTTGTGTGAAATTTGATGAATAAAAGGTTTATTTTATGGAATTATAATATAAATTAAGATATTATCTATCCCATATTTCAAATTAGGCATAATCAAGAAAAATATTGCTATTAAACAATGATAAAAACAAAGACTAAGCAATGTACTTTTCGTATGCTGAATGTAAAAAACAAGGAACAAATTCAAACAAGAAACTTAATTGTTACATTAAAATTGATAAGAAGTTACTGTTGATAATTCTGAGTAAATTCATGGATATCTTTATATGAAATTAAAGATTATATAAAAATATTTTCCTCAAAAATGCATATTAACTTGCAAATAATTTTTTTTCAAAATATCAAAAGTATTTGCAGGTACTTTTTTTATAAGAATTATCCGAACAATTGAGAAAGTGTTAAATGCATCTTATTTTTAAGGCTGCATGAGAGTACACATCATAATTTTTCGTTTTGCTATACAGAATTCCATGGTTACTTAGCATATAGATAGTTAATTTTTGGTATAAGTATATATTTTCAGTGTGGTTTAGTTCTAGTTGTCACAATGGAAATTTTAAGGATCTTTGTTTTTATTTTAATCATTATTACTTAGGTAGAAACATTTTCAAAGTATCACATTTTCCCCCACGAAAACGTCCTTTATATTTTCTTTTCTTTCTTCTATTACTCTGCCATAATAAGAGCGAAAGGTGTGTTTTTACTAAATAAATGTTTATTAATCTTTTAATATTCGCGATATTTCTATGGGATTGTACAACCATAATTTTTCGATGTAATTCATAAATTTGTGTGAATATTATAATAATTAGTGTTATTGTATATATATTTATATCCTTATTTTTTATACTTTCTAAAATAAAGCAAGAACGATGGATAAAATAGTTTTAATTCCAAATTGACGCATAAATTGTTAAAATAAATGTAAACAAATGTTTGATCTTGTTTTGAAGTTAATTTTAGCTTCCTGTTATTTATACAAAAGTTCGTAATTTGAATTTATAATACCTTCTAATACAGCATTTATATAAACATTGACAAAGACTAATTTTTTAAATTTTCTAAAATATTTAATTGAAATAAATAAAAAATGAAAACTAAGGTTAAAACATAACAAACACCTTCTTTTAAAAAATCCTAATTTTAGAACAAATACGGAAATTTTAAATTGTAATAAATAAAAATCAGTCTATTACATGCAGTTTCAGTATTGAAAAATCCCCATTAGCATCATACTTAAATGGTATATTCAAAATATGGTTAATACATACAGAAATGATGCAATACGAAAAATTAAGAGCGTTTAAAAAGCTTACCAAAATTGATTTATTTTTTCTTTTGGGAGAACAAATTTCTCTGTGAAAAAAATGAGATTAAAAGTCTTTCAAAGTTTAAGCAGACTTTTTTTTAAAAAAATGTATATAAATATTAATTAAAAAATAGCGGAAATTTCTTCGTGTCTTTTAAAAAAACAGTCTTAATAATTAATTACTCTTTCAGGATTATAGACAATATCCTCGACACACTTGACAGCAATAATTATTCTTTTTTATATTAGAGAAAATTTTTTCATACCTAAAATGAGATTTTCCCTTAATACTTTACGCCTTCCGTGACAGCGTAACTGAAACTTATACTGGATTTTTGTAGAAGAAAAAACTATTTTTATTTTAATTTCCATTGATATTTTTTAACCACTTATTTATTATAAAAATGATTTATGAAAAGACTTAAGCAGAAAAGTTCCAAATAAAAATGTTTTAAGCAATACATCCCCTCAAAACCATTATGATTGGTAATATTTGAAAGCGATATGTGTGTATTATTTACGAGAATTTTCATGAAATAACTTTTTTAAAAACATTGATTTAGTTGCACTACCTTTTTCTAACATGCATTCCATTTAATACTTTTATATATATTTTTTATCAATTTTTAAATATCAAGATTGTAATTTGAAATTTTACATGACAACAAAATTCCCTTTAAAGTTTTATCAAAATTGGAATGATTATAATATTTAGAAGCATATTCCCAAGGAATTGAATTTATATTTTTAGAAGATATTTTAAGAAATATGTATCTGTACGAAAAATTACCTGGTTTTTTGTGCTTTCTTATTTACTAGGTAATAATATAAATAATCTATATTTTTTCTGGATAAAAATGTATATAATTTTTTCAGTAAATATTTTTTAGTGTCTGATAAAATAAAACTGTTCCATGCTCTGATTTATACAGTCAAAAAATGAATTATCCGTTTAGTTCTTCATTTTAATAATTTGAAATTAATTTATATTGTTGTCTCTGTATTCACTAACTAAATCTCACTATAAAACAAGGAAACTGAGATCAAGAAGAAGCAAACCACTGGTTTGCTTTTTGATATTCAGAAACTTAAAATTAAAAAAAAATAATGGCAAAATAAAGACATGAATTGAAAAGGTAAATCACAATAATTTAATCCAACTTGTTTCAACAGAAGAAGAATTACAAACTGTTGATAGTCGATATAACATAACTCCTCACGTAATTTTAGTTTCTGATTTGAAAAGTGGAAACTAAGGAATTTCAATTATTTCCGAAAGTAAATCATTTTATATTTTCTAATGTAACAAACCTATGTTTCGTAATTAGTTATTGCATGTGACAAAAAAATTAAAATATTTTATATGCAGTTTTAATTTTTTTAACTTTAGCTTTTAATGTAGGCTTGAAATTTGATACGAGAACAAATGTTAAAATAATTAGTAATATGGATTTTAATTTAAACATAAATAATAAATATTTCTTTCTAGTTATTTAGACCAGGGATCAGCAACCTATAGCACGTGGGCCACATGTGACACGCGGCACAATTCTCAGTGTAACTTCGCACAACTCTTATGAATTTGATTGGATGGAAGTTGATCATTTTGAAATAGAGCATTTTGACAGAAAATGTTCAGAATAATGGAAAGAAAAATTACGGAATCACGGAAAAATCTGAAAGATAACTTTAAATGCAAATTTACACGTATTTTCTAGATTATTGAAGACCATTGCTGAAAAGCTTTATTTGTTTGAGGAGAGAAACTTGTGCGGGTACTCTGCTTTCCAATTTTGATTCTACATATTAATGTGAACAAATCTTTCCTCAAATGAAAAATATTTGAATTCTATAAAGAAACTGTTTAACACACACACACAATTGAATGCTCCGTATGTGTCAAATTGAAAGTCACACATTGTACCCATTATTTTGCGATATGAACTTAGAGCACTAGGATCGCATTAAAACTTTTATTAATCTTATTTACTATAATGAAGGGAAATCCTTATATTTGATGTTGTCTATATCTTATTTTAATATGCATGTTAAAAAATACATAAATTATATGTACAATTTTAATTTTTTTAATATTTTTGTTGTGAAAAAGTAATTTTTTATGTTGTTTATTTTTATCATAAGAAATGTCTTTAAATGGGCAAACTTAATATACAATAAAACTATAAATCTATATTATTGAACTGTATTCTCTAAATATGCATGTATTACCTCTGGTACCTATTTTTTGGTCTGGTACGCTGAATCATATTGTAGATTTGCTTGGCACGCTACAGCTAAAAGGTTGCCAACCACTGAATTAGGCCATTGTACTTAAAGTTAATTTATGCGGAGAAGGAATGAGTCTCTATGAATAAAAATTGATGTTTGTATGTATGAAATCGCTTCACACTTCTAAAGCGTTCAAACGATCACAATGAAAGTTAATATGTATATGTATTTTTTTTGTGAGGAAGGTATTTGTGCAATCCTCTTTGTTGCAGCTCGCTACCAAATAGCGCAGCAGCATATCAAATTCTGCACCGTTCAGTCAATCGCAAAGTTGCCAGTGTGGTTGCCAAAAATTATGCCAACTTAGCTCTATCACCAACATTTCACTATGCTTCCATTGAATCGCCATTATAATGAAAGGAACGGCGTTGCTTGCGGTATTATAATTTTACCATAAAATGAAACAGAAAGTAAATTTAACGCCACATTACACATCCATTTATAAACTTTTTTAAGCGTTCATTGTAGAAAAGTTGTAACAATGTGTTACTTTTGCTGAGCAGTTACTGGGCGTTATACATAAAAAAAATCTATTTTTATCAGCTATTAGACCTTCGGACTTAAAATTTGACAAATATGGTTTTTTTCTTCGGCTAAGCAAAAAGCACTTTTTTTGGTTTAGTTTGCAATTCACGAAAAATTAACTCATTAGGAACTTATTTATTTTTCACAATCTGTACTGTTTAATTTTTCAATTCACCCGTGCGAAGAACAGGTGCGCTAGCTAGTACATATATAAAAAAGGAAATTTACCAAATATACAGATAATGTAGTTTCAGGTAATCGTCCCTTGCTAATCCAACCAATATATAAAATCAGAGCAGAAGAAACAATAATTTTTTGCTTGTATATTGTGGCCACTTTGAACGAAAAAGAGTCAACCATAATTCCACAAATCGTTTAATTAAAAGTAATATATACAGTTAATTTTAAAGGATGCACATAAGTAATGCAATATTAATTAATAAATACCAAATATTTTGTTGCTAATGGTAATTCACTTAAGAATTCCCTTTCAGAAATTCATAGAGTATACTTCAAAAGAAAACAATGTTACAGTTGCACCTAAATAAAATATAACTTTATTGTCTCTTTATATAATCATCTGTTTCATTTTAAAGTACTTACTATCAAGAATAACTTCAATTTTAAATGCCCTAAGAATGCAATTAGAAAAAAATGTAGAACATGAAACTGCTCAATTGAAAACGCCCCGAAGCTAAATATTCCGATTCCTAATTACTATTTTGTGACGTATTTTGAAAATAAACTCATTGATTAGCATTCAAAATTCCTTCATTAAGAGATAGCATAAAGATGAAACAAAAAACATAATACTAATTTTATGCTGCAGTATGCTGTATTGAAAGTTATTTTATTAAAGTTATTCATATTATTGTGTTTGCTATTTGTATAACAAGAGGAACACTAGGCTGCTAACAATTTGTTCAGATGAGATAATTTATATACATACCGCAGCTAAATTAAATGTTTTCTTGTATGTCTTCTTTCAAAAAAAAATTAGGATAGTCGTGTTTTAATTAATTTCTTCTTTAATTTTTAATACTCAGTTTATAAAGTTAAAGCATTTTGTGAACCATTTCCAGTAATTGGCAATAACTTTGCTTTGAAAATGTTATGTCTTCTTTAGAAGGTGACATTTTAATATTTCAATATATTACAGAAAATAAAACATGTTTCTGAAGTTTTTATCACAAAAAAACTTTTTCAAGAATTTAAAAGAAAATACTTAGAATCATTATACAGGTTATTTTTTTAAATTAATTTGATACAAAACTGAATTTTCTTTGGATTCTTGTCAAGGAAATATATACTACAGTTTTGCTCCAAGAAATCTCAAATACTTTTTCATAATATCAGAACTATAAAAAAAATTACGTTTTAAAAGTAAATATTGCATTTATGAACTGTAATATTAAAAAATATATATATTTTTTGCCATTTTTTTTATTCAATCCTGTTTATTCCGCTACTTTAACCATATGAACCATTTAAGTTCAATTTTATGAGTATAAAGTTTTATATTTGTGAAAAAGAATTGCTAATGAACTAATGAACAATTCAATCCGAATATCCATAATAAATCTCAAGATTTGACAATAAAGTATAAAACCATTATCTAAGTGTATGTTTCTATTAAAAGTAAAAAATAATGTTATAAGCATGATATTTGATTAGGAAAATTGTGTAGAATTAATATTCTTCCATTACGTTTTTTTCCCCTTCATCTCTCCATTTTTCAATTATTTACCGCGGAATAAATGAAATCTTAAATCTATTTATCTTTCAATGCCAAGAGATGTCAAGCGTTGTATACTAAGATGTATATAACAAATAAGATATATGGTTTTAGACGTTATAAAAATGTTACTTTTTATGTAACAAAATGAAGCGTTCCGATTAGAATAAAGTAAAATTGCAATAAAAATAAATTATATTTAAAAAAAACCTAAAGAACACGCTTTTATACTGAATTGAACTAAAAAGTAGAAAAATAATTCTTAATATAAGAATAAAATGATGAACGAGAAAATTAATGTCATTGGGGTAAAAGCGTGGGGTGTTCTATAAATATATCAATTGTTATAGTTTCTAACTTCTTTCAATTCGGAAATTGCACCCCACGCTTTTACCCCAATGACATTAATTTTCTCGTCCATCATTTTATTCTTATAATAAGAATTATTTTTTTACTTTTGAGTTCGATTCAGTATAAAAGCGTGTTCTTTAATTTTTTTAAAACTATAATTTATTTTTCATTTTTTAGCTCGCAATAAAATCGTGTTTTTTAGTTTTTTAAACTGTCATTTATTCATTGTTGAATTTATCCTTGAGTTTGATATTTGGAGCCAGAATTACGTGGCTACTGGATAAGTCTTGATCTTCAATGGATTTCAATTAAAGGGTCTGAAGTGTATTTATTCTCTCTGTTTGAAGGGCCTCGGATGAGTCCCGTATCGTTATATTAGATTCCGTCTCTATAGAACAAGTCAGACAAATAAAATGTGTGGTAAGAAGAAAAAAGTTCGAATTAAAAAAAAGTAATGTACCATGTTTTTTAATGGACTAAAAAAGTATAAAATTCCATTTTTTAGTCCCCCCCCCCTTCTTTTTTTCACATTGTCATCCACTTCTGAGCTGTGGTCCAAATTTCAAGTCTCTAGCTCATCGGAAAGTCACACAGTTTAAAATCAATTACAAAATTCCACCCAAACAGACATTGAAAAAGCGAGTTAATAAAAACATGGCAATATTAAGTGTTAATCGTATTTTCACCTTTTAAACGTATTGCTATAATGTTAATTCGTGTCATCACTTCTAAACGTATTGCTTTATAAAAATATTTAGCAGTTAAAACATAAATTATTTTTTTCAGATCACAAGCCTTTTTTTTTATTTTCATTTTCAGAAAAATGTTTATATTATAGTAAGAAATGGATAAAAACCACCCACCCTCCACTTTCTCACACACAGAACACTTTTTTTTTTGTAAGTTTTATTTTCATAAACCACACAAGTGTATTTTATACTTGCATATAAATAGCTTTAAATTAAAAACACTCGCTGTAGGGTTACACTTTTTTCTTTTAGTCACTAAATCTGGAATTAGCTGCCAAATCTGAAAATGGTATATCGAATTAGTCGTCAAATCTGAAAATTTTATGTGCAATAAGTTGCCAAATCTGAAAGGGGAATATCGAATTTTCGCCAAATCTGATTATTGTGATTCCTGATGATCCTGTGATTAGGACAATGGAACAAACTTATGAAATTATTGTATTGTCATCGATCCTTGACAAGTGTGCAAAATTTCGAATTAATCTGACCTTTTTAAGTGGGTGAAAATCGAATTCCAAGATTCCGTTACATGCAAGTGAAACTTATAAAAGTGTGTTAATAATTTTTGTTTCTGAATCTCATCAAAATTAAAAAGAATATTTCCTTAATTATTTTATGCCATTGATAAAGTACATGGAATTATATTGATATCTCAAACCTTGCCTTCCATAAATTTGTATTTCAAGATTGGACACACAATGAATCACAAGCTACATACATACTTCATTGTCATTAATGTCAAAGATTTATTATCAATTTATAGTTAAAAGGATTTCCATATCAAACACAAAATATCTGATTATATAAAAATTCATTCTTGTTGATTAAATGAAGTTGGAATTATATTCACCTAAAATAATCTTTTGTGACAAATTTATTTTCTAAAGATTGCATTAATTGTTTGATAATTTTAAAAAGGTATAAATTCATGGTGATTAATAGTAGCGGTAGCAATTTTGCTGGAAGATATAACTTGATATAAAAATATCAGTATGTAATTACTTATTTAAATATCTTCCAAACGGAAATTTATTGAATGACTATAAGAATTCTGAAATACAGCGTTTCTCAAACTGTGGGGCGTGCCCCTTAGGGGGTGTGATAACCTTACAAGATGAGCGCGAGCATATCAAAAAATCAAAACTACATATTTAAAAATTACAATTTTTTCTAAAAAGAAACAAAACAAAATACATTCTGACATAAAAAAGTAAAAGACACATTTACACTGAATATAATATACTTATAGATGCATCAGTACTGCACAATGTATTTGATATTTAATTAGAGTTAAGAACAAGATTAATAATTACTAGTAATTCCCCTGGGCTTGTTAAATACAAAATTTAATAATTATCTTAATAATATTTGAACGGTTTGTAATTAAAATCGTACTATAGCTTTACGTCAAATACATTATTATTCAATCCAATATATTATCATAGTAGGGAGGGGGTGCGCTGAAAATTATGAATGAAAATTGGGTCAAAAGTATTGAAAGTTTGAGATGCACTGCTTTAATAGAAATACGCAAAGATATTGAATCAAAATAGCATTTCCCAGACATTTATCTCTTACAGGCTGTTTCAATCATCAGAGAATATGCCAGATATAATGAGTAGTAAATTAGGTATCAATTTAGAATTTAAAATAAAATCGACCATTCAATGTAATGTTCAAATCACTTATATATTTATCAGTTTCAGGCTACATTTTTGCAGTTTAGCCTTTGCAGACACGGTAAGTTCCCAAGTGTGAGAGCCATTTTATTAGTGGCACCATCTTGTGTGTGGTTTCCCCGACTACCAAATTTATGACCTTTGAAAATATTCAGTTCAAGCTTTTGTGTGTGTGTGTCAGTTGCTAAATATTACTGTGATTTAATTTTTCCGAGAGAACCTGATCTAAATTGATACTCGAGGTATTTTACCAGCCACATAATCATATGACGTACGTGCCTGCTATTTTTGCATCCCGAAAATATATGGATACTACCCGGTATAGAACCCACAACCTTGGTGTTACAAGGCGGGCCCGCTACCTGTAAGGCATCGAGTCGAGTACAAATATGTATGTTGCATTTATAAATCAAAGTATTAAAAAATTTCTTGGAGATGAAAACATTTGTTTCATTAGACTAATTATTTCTTAGTATTATACTCTTGAACTAGTACATATAAGCTATTGGCGACGGGTTTTGTAATTTAAACTACTACCACTTAAACGTTGACAGCACCTAAACTCAGTCTACATTCTCCAAATTTATACACTATTTCGATGCTAGAACTTTGAGCCTCCAAGAAGTTCTAACATGCCTTTCACATACATTTCACATCGATCTTCATTTTCAAATATTAAATGATAAGTATATATTGTTACAAAAACTTTGTAATCTGCTAATTAGCCAAACCATATTGTTGCAAGAAAGATAATTTCCCCCCCTTTTTTTTAATTACTACTATTAGTAGTATTTCCCAATTTCCCTAATATATATCTTGTTCAGTTTTTCAATCGTTAATAAAATACATTTTAAAGCCCTAAATTGGGCTGAAATTTTATATACACGATTATTTTGGATGCCAATACGGTAATTTAATGATAATTAATAAAAATTATTTGAGTAAAACTAATTATTCAATGTATTACAGATAAAGTCACGTTGGCATCATTTCTGGCGACTAGTATACTAAGGGCGATGTCAAGGGTAGTATACTAAGATGTATATAACAGATAAGATATATGGTTTTAGACGTTATAAAAATGTTACTTTTTATGTAACAAAATGAAGCGTTCCGATTAGAATAAAGTAAAATTGCAATAAAAATAAATTATATTTAAAAAAAACCTAAAGAACACGCTTTTATACTGAATTGAACTAAAAAGTAGAAAAATAATTCTTAATATAAGAATAAAATGATGAACGAGAAAATTAATGTCATTGGGGTAAAAGCGTGGGGTGTTCTATAAATATATCAATTGTTATAGTTTCTAACTTGTTTCAATTCCGAAATTGCACCCCACGCTTTTACCCCAATGACATTAATTTTCTCGTCCATCATTTTATTCTTATAATAAGAATTATTTTTTTACTTTTGAGTTCGATTCAGTATAAAAGCGTGTTCTTTAATTTTTTTAAAACTATAATTTATTTTTCATTTTTTAGCTCGCAATAAAATCGTGTTTTTTAGTTTTTTAAACTGTCATTTATTCATTATTGAATTTATCCTTGAGTTTGATATTTGGAGCCAGAATTACGTGGCTGCTGGAATAAGTCTTGCTCTTCAATGGATTTTAATTAAAGGGTCTGAAGTGTATTTATTCTCTCTGTTTACGGGCCTTGGGTGAGTCCCGTATCATTATATAAGATTCCGTCTCAAAAGAACAGGCCAAACAAATAAAATGCAGAAAAAAAGTTCGAATTAAAAAAAAATTTAATGTACCACATGTTTTTATAACGGACTAAAAACTATAAAAATTCCTTCTTTTCATTTTTTTCCCCTTCCTTTTTCACATTTTCAGGCATTGTCAACTACTTCTGAGATATGGTCCAAATTTAAAGTCTCTAGCTCATCGGAAAGTCACACAGTTTAAAATCAATTACAAAATTCCACCCTAACAAACATTGAAGAAAGCGAGTTAATAAAAACATGGTAATATTAAGTGTCAATCATATTCTCACCTTTTAAACGTATTGCTATAATGTTAATTCGTATCATCACTTCAAAACGTATTGCTGTATAAAAACTATTTAGCAGTTAGAACTTAAATTATTTTTTTCACATTACCAGCCTATTTTTTTTTATTTTCATTTTCAGAAAAATGTTTATATTATAGTAAGAATTGATAACACCCACCCACCCTCCACTTTCTCACACACTGAACCCTTTTTTTTGTAAGTTTTATTTTCATAAACCACACAAGTGTATTTTATACTTGCATATAAATAGCTTTAAATTAAAAACACTCGCTGTAGGGTTACACCTTTTTCTTTTAGTCACTAAATCTGGAGTTAGCCGCCAAATCTGGAAATGTTATATCGAATTAGTCGCCAAATCTGAAAATGGTATATGGAATTAGTCGCCAAATCTGAAAATTGTACGTGCAATTAGTTGCCAAATCTGGAAGTGATATATTTAATAGTCGTCAAATCTGATTATCGGGATTCCTGACGATCCTAATGAGGACAATGGAACAAAATTATGAAATTTTTGTATTGTCATCGGGTCTTGACCAGTGTGCAAAATTTCGAATTAATCTGACCTTTTTAAGTGGGTGAAAATCGAGTTCCAAGATTCCGTTACATGCAAGTGAAACTTATAAAAGCGTGTTAATAAAATTTTTCATTGTGGATCTAAGTAGGTATTAACTTTAAAAAATTAACATTATTAATTTATACTTATTTTCTATTACAATGTATCTATTTTTTCAATTTTAATAAATAAAACATTAGTGACAGACTTGGCTACAAATTTGAATACAATGAACGGTATTTACACAAAATAGGATAACTATTTGGGAAATAGTTTATAACACGTTAAGGCATAGAATTTCCTTTTACTATTCTTGATTATGTTGTCAATGGCTTTATATTTTTTAGAAAAATTTGTTATTCTGACTGGATTTATCACGTGTCTATTTCTGAACTTACAGTAATATCACTTAATGTTTACGTTTAGGAATATTGCTTAATCCACCAAAAAATTATATTATATTATAAGCTAGTGGTTTCAATTCTATATAAATAGCTTCAAAGTCCTTAATATTATGAAATAAGTATACCATCATCAAAGTAAAATTGTGGCTACTCCAAAAATAAAATTAATTTTTAATGTAATTATCAAAACGTATAATCTAGCAACTATATTCAGTTTCTGGAAATTTAAAAATCGTTTTCTTGTTATTAAAGAAAAATCTGTGAGTTCAGTAATTTTATACTCTGCATATAAAAACTATCTTCTGTAAAAAATGTTTGCCCAATTTTTACTAGATAAAGAAAACATATACAAAAATAACTTATCAGTTTATTTGGAGGGGGAGGGGGTAATTAAAACTCAGCACAAACGTAAGCAAAATATGCCAAGAATTTATTTTTAACGGAACTTAAGTGAGATATTTTTTTCTATACCTAAAAAACAAAAATGCAAAATGTTTGAAGCAATGAAAAAATAGAAGGAAAAATCGTTTGGTGAACAAAATTTTGAATATTCGGCATTTAATAAGAAAGAAGCCTTAAAATGGTTCCTGAGAAAAAAAATATTTTCGGTTTTAACAGAAAAGAAATATAATTCAAAGCAAAAATTCTAGAGTAAGACACAATAAAGAGACTAATGAGTGTATTTACTTTCAATTTTTATGCTTTATTTATAAAGTAAATTCTATTTTAAAGTAATTTAAATTATAAAAAAAAGTTCTTATTTATTGAGAAATATCTTTGAAATAAGTTAAATATTTTTTTTAAAATTTTATTCCAGCATTTTTTATTTTATTTTATGAAAAAGATCCATATTTAAAAATAGGAATATAAAATATTTAAAATTAATACCATATTTAGGTCCAAATCAGATGAATAAGGGCGATGTCCCATCACAGTAATATTTTTGCTGGTCAGAAACTGCTTGAAAGATAGGACTGTGGGGGCGTGTGCATTGTCTTGGAGCAACAGCCTTCCCTCCCTCCCCAATTCTGGCTTTTATTTCCTAATTTATTCACGAAGCCCCTTAAAACCTCAATGTAATAGCGTTGTTTAACAGTCTGACCACTGATGTAAGTGGGAACCCACTCATGTCAAGAATTGTGGCAATGTCTTGGTCTGTATTCGCTAACTTTTGTCGCCCATCAAGTTTATCATCTTGCACACTGTCCCTTTCCCCTGAAAATCACGTGTGCCATTCAAACACATGTATGCACGAGAAAAAGTTACATCTCCATAAACCACCATTAATGTCTGAAGTGTTTTCGTAGTAGATTTCTTAACTTTCACAAGAAACTTGATGTTGATTCGTCATTTTTATGTCAGGATGCAGGTGATCGTGCCCATTCAATGACGATGTACTACAAACTGGCATGATCGGTCATTGCGAAACTGACCACGTGGATAGAAGAGGTGTATTGAATGACTTCATGAACACAGTTGTTGCGCACTTCACTCTTTTTACAAGCTACATTTTTAGTCTCGTTTTTTGGGTCACATGTTTTATATATTCAATGACCGAAAAAACACTTTTAAAAAATACATTTTTGAAGTCTTATTTGATTGAATTTCTTAGTAACACATAAGTCATTGGCGGCTAAAAGTGATGTATAGAAAATTTCGCAAAGAAGAATTAAATATTTTGTAAGTGAAATTGGTAAAGCGTGTGCCAGCTCAGTTGCCGACCTCGTTACAGAACTCATTGATTTCTTTAAAATTGTATCATATTCGATTTTTTTTAAAATTTGTTTTCCTTTTGTATAAATCATTTTCATTGCCTTTTTGATATTCTATTAGTTAAAATTAATATCTTATCACCTCAACTGGATCACAATGTCAAAAATATTATTCCGCCAATGCCTAGACGCTTTTAACATGCAATAAAAAAGCGCAAATATTCTATTATTGGGCATAATAGGCATTGTTAACATCAAAGTAAAATATCATAGAATAAATATGAAGCAGGTTTAATATTTGAAATTGAATTTCGCAAACTGTTTTAACTATACGTGCTTATTATAACATGTGTATGACTTTCAGGTTGTTTTGAGTGCAGATTCGTATTCAAATAAAATGATTAGTATTCCTAAATTGCATTTTGTGATATTCCGCTAGATCGTATTGGTCATGAATTATTTATTTCCCAAAAATGGGCATGCTAAAATAACCATAAGTTACTTTCACCGTATTTAAAAATATGTCGATATTACGTATGGGCTCTATTTGGTCGATATTACGTATGGTTCTATATGGTATAGTCGATATTACGTAAACGAAACAATAAATACAATTTATATAAACTTATAATCCTAAATTTGAAATTAATATTGTTTGTGTATAGTTTATTCCATACAATTTTCCAGTGGAAAGAGTTCAGTGCTAGTATTACCATAAGTAAATATATAAAACAAAACTTTGCATTGTGTGTCTTATCTTAAAATTATCGTCATTTTGGCAAGCAAAAATAGCAGACATGTCAATAAGGAAAATAGTATAAAATATAATTATACTCAGGAATTAATTTAAAGAAGAACACAAAAGAACGATCGCGTAGATATGTTTCACTTTTTATGAAAATACGCATTAAGTTTCCACAAAAGTATGAATTCTGAAATGACGGAAATAGATTTATGACACGGTAAAAAATAAATTGGTGGACAAGTATTTAGAATGTGATACATCTTTTAATTATATTGTATTCATAAGTATTGATAAATGATGTTTAAAATCTCAAAAACTTTTATTTTTACTTACGCCTAAGCTTAAATAAAAGAGAGGAGGTGAGAAACATCTGCATAAATGAACAAAGTATCTCCAAGAAGAATTTCATTAAGCCTAAGTTATGCTGACGCAAATCAGTACTCGAAGTAAATCTCTGAATGAGAATAAATTAAGTAATGACATCGTACTCTGCGAGAGAAAAGTGGAAACACCATCGAAATCTTCATTAACTTAATTACTAAATTAATCAAGCCAGTAGTGTTATTCTAAGGAAAACAATACTGACAAACTCTCTCTTCGGATGCAGTCACACAAATTAGAAATATATATCTTATAAGATTCATTATTATATATACAATTTATTTATAATACTTTTATTTTTATATTATCTCAATTATTATATGTATATATAATTTATCTTAAATAACTAATTTTTTTGAAAAAATAATCCTGTTTAACAAAACCATACTTAGACTAAATACAGATGGAGGACAAAATAATACGAACACCTGTGAAAAAATGGAAAATCTTTATAATTAGAAGGTTGAACCACCATTTGACTGAAGTACAGATTTAATGCGATTTGGGACAGATACATAAAGGTCATGGACAATATTTAAAGAAATATTAAGCCATTTTCTCCTGCAGAATGGTCTCTAATTCAGAAAGGCTGGATGGAGGTGGAAATCGGGAACGAAATTTGGACACTAAATATTCCCATAAATGTTCAATAATATTCAAGTCCCTAGACAGGCCCATTGTTCAACTTCATCGTCACGCTCTTCGAACCTTGCTTGAACATGCCTAGCAGTGTAGGTAGGGGTGCTCTCGACTTGAAAAAAAAGTCCTCCTTCACAGAATACAGTCTGGACAAAAGGATGGACATGATCCCCTAGATTGCTTAAAAAATGATCGGATTTGATTCTCCCATGCAGAATAACATGTGGTCAGAGATTGCTCTAAAAGGTCGCACCCCATTCTATAATGAAGCCCCACCCCATGCTTCGCAGTCAGCGAGAGGCATTCAGGATTAAATGCTTCTTTGGGCGTTCTCCAGACATAAACGCGTCCGGTCGTCTGAAATAAGGTGAATGACGATTCATCTGACCATATTACCTGTTGACACTGCTATGGGGAACAGTCTTTGTGATATCTGCACCATTGGCGTCGCTTGAAAGCATTAGTTGCTGTAATAAAGGGTTCACGAATTGCCACTCTGCGCTAAATGATCGCAGCATGAAGTTCCCTTTTTACAGTTTTTGTAGAAACGGAACAGCTTCGTTCTGGAGATAACTGTTCATTTCGAATGTTACCTCGAATAACGATTGCTCGTGTTTTCGGGCAACTATGTGCTTCAAGACCCGTCTATCCCTATCAGAAAGCTTTGACTTTCGGCCACTGTTGTGTTTCACAGATGCCGTCTTACTCTCTTTCGTGTACGCTATTATAACGACTGATACAGTACTCCTCGCAAACCCCAAAATGCTTGCTGCTTCCGTAACCGATGCTCCACTTAAACGTGCTCCAACAATAATTTCTCTTCGGAACTCTGACAAGCCTGAAATTTCAACTTATCACATACAGTTCGATAGGTACATGCAATGCAGGTATCTGCTGTTGAGAGACTATTAACTTCCTCTTTACGCTCACTAGGTGGCAGACTTCTGTTGTAGGTGGCATGGCTGTACTACTGGTATGAAATATCTCATACTTTTTCAAATGTGTTCGTATTATTTCGTCCTCCATCTGTATTTCTCAACATAGTAATTCTCAAATTATTTATACATTTTTAAAACTGTGAATGATGATAACAAATGTCTTAAAACTTCATCCACGCTGACCTTGGCAAGTGTGTTTATTTGGAACACCAACCTGCCAGTTTGTAGAAACGCCGTGTATGGCTGATATGAAAGGAATCCATATTTGGATCAATCGTTAAGCGCTTTTATTCCTGTCTTTTCTTGTTTGATAATTATTTGCAGAAGGAGACGCCGTAGCGTACCTTCTTCCTGGAGAAAAAATTTGTTTTTTTTCTGTTTTGACTTTCTGATTGAGACTGAGAGAAGGCTGTTTTTCCGCCAATTACTACAATTCTTATACATCTACAGTAGGTTTGAATGTCGTTGGAACGTTTTTAATTTACATTTCGGTAGATCTCGTGTTAAGATGGCGACTCAATTGACACGTTTACCGTTGCCATTTTTAAATCACTATTTGTGATTTTTTTATTGAGAGTGTCTTAGTCAGACTCTATGTTGAATGAATGCATAAACAACCAGTATCGTTAGATTGTGCTGCCATCTTGTGTTCAATTCCTGTGTCACCACTTCGGCGGCAAGTTATTGACCTTGTCAAAAATATTTATGTAAACTATCGACCTACCGGTTCGTAGCTACGAGTATGACGTGCATGGCTTACACGACTGAGACGAAATAAATCCCTATTTGTGGCAGTCTTTAAGGGTTATTATTCCTGTCCTTTGTTGTTTGCGACTTGTAGAAAGCGCCGCTGTGCAATTTACTCAATTATTATTATTCAATTTATAGGATAAAATAGTACAGTTAAGATAAATGCTACCCAACTTTGATTAGGATTTTTCGCACTTCAAACGTAGTTATAGTATAAATAATTTATAGCTTATTTAATGATGTTTTACTGTACGATGAAAAGCTAAAATATTTAGATAATTAAAGTAAATAAATCGACTCACTGTAGTTCAAAAATTTCATCATATAACAAAATTATTTATTAAAACATTTATGTTATCGGATAATTTTAATGCATTTTCAAAGACCAGCTGATAAAAACATAATCTTGCGTAGCAGTTGGCAGCTTGCTTTGATACCCACTGAAAGCACATCTTTCTCAGCAAAATATCAGTACAATTTCTACTCTTTGGGAAAATAAATTCCCTGAATAACTATTTTTCGATAGAAATTGATTTTGAATACGCTGTGACAGAAAAACATTTTAACTATATACTAGTTAAAATCTGACAACTATATTTTAAATTCATTTTACTTTTGCATTTCAAAAATGGACACTAGCTGAAGTCTTGCTTATTTTGATGAATACATCAAATAACTTTATCAATGCTCAGGGAACATTCATTACAGACATTTCCAAAAGAAAAATAAATGCAGATGTACTCAATTAAGGTATTTTCAAGAAAGACACAAAGAAGAAAAAAGTATTTATTCTACTTTATTACGCAGCTCACTAACTAACCAATGTGAATCACAGATAATTTAATAAAAGTTTGTAAATTATCTTCTTTATTAATTTCACACTTTTCTTTTCATCTAGATTGTGTAACATTCATTATGAATAATAATAGGATTCCTGAAAACACGGAAAAAATGTTTTTAAATTATTGCACAACTTTTTTTTTATTTATAATGAATCAATTGATAAGTAAATCCAAATAACTACACTTCAACTTTAACTCTTTTTCACGTAAAATAGATTATATGTTACCTTTTTAATAGAATGTTATATACTACCCAATAAAGGACAAAAATGTTCTTTTTTTGACGCAGAGCTAGTTGAAGAGCCATGTTTTAAATCTAATATCATTTTAGTTTTAAACATATTTGAAATTTTCAAAGTACTGTTGCTATTAAAAATTTAAGCATTTAAGAACAAAAAATGCTCTTAAATCCGAAATTTATTTTTACTATTTAAGTGTTTTCTATTCAACAAAGCGTTGTTTCTTCTTTTCAAATAATGTTTGGAAATATTTTGTACGTATTTACGTATACCTATTCCCTAAAATTTTAATTTCCATACATATAAATGACCTGTATAAGTTTTCCTTTCACAAAGTAACAAATTTGATATATAGTAACAAATTTGATTTATACTAAATATGGACTACATTAATGTTGATTTAAAAATCCTGAAAACAACAGTGAAGGTCCATCCTAAGTTTTCAGTTCTAATGACTTTTCCAAAAATGCAGTGCTTCTCCACATATTTCTACCATCTCCAGAGCCTGTCTACAACAAGCCCACAACTTATCATGGGTAGCATTTTCAACACATTTACCTGCAGTCAAGAATGTATGGGATACCAGGGGGCAAAAAGTCATAATTTTAACTACACTATACAATCTACTGGAACAACGTGTAAGGGTTTAATTTGCAGAAAGTAGAGTGTCACAATATTTCATAAAAATCATAATCGACTTTCTATCAATAATCTTGGAATGCTGTATAAGGATTAATAGTAATCATACACTACACTCAAGAGCCAAAACATTATAATCATCAATACATTTTGCAATGAACTCACCTAGATGACGTTATCAGGTGGAAGTGGTATTTAACTGCTGCTAGAGAGTCTGGAGAATCATTCTTTCACTTACTTCTGTGTGTGATCGGAAATCCTGCTGATTTAAGCGACTTTGATAGAGGAAGTTTATAATAGCTCGAAGGCTCGCAACAAGTATTTCCGAAACTGCGTGACTCGTGGGTTGTTCACGATCTACAGTTGTTAGTACTTATGCAAAGTAGATGAATGACGCTGAAACCAGCAGTAGACGACATGCTGTTGGACGTCCACACGCTATCAAAGAAAAAGATCGTCGGAGACTGTCTCGCATCGTGAAGCAAAACCGGAGCCAGATAGTGGCTCAGCTGACAGCTCAATACAATGCAGGGCCAAGTAGAATAGTATCGGATCGCACTGTTCAGCGGACACTGTTGGATATAGGGCTACGCAGCAAACGCTCCACTCGTGTGCCTTTGCTGACCAAGCGTCATCGCCAACTGCGCCTGGCTGGGCCGGGAACATCCGACTCGTCCATGGATCAGTGGAGAGAGTTGCCTGGTCAGATGAATCACGGTTTGCCATTCATCACGCCGATGGCCGTGTCAGTATACACCGTCTTCCAGGCGAACAGTTTCTCCCTCAATGTACAGTAAGTCATACACAGGCCGGTGGTGGCGGTATTATACTTTGGGGGACGTTCTCTTGGCGTCTCTGGACCCGTGGTTGTGGTGACCATGAATGCTACAGGTATCTGAAATCATTGTGGACCTGTTGCACCCTTACATGGCCTCTGTTTTTCCAGCTGGAAATGGAATGTTCCAACAGGACAAACCCCCGTGTCACAAGGCTAAAATTGTGTTGGATTGGTTCCAGGAACAGGATGCTGAATTCCAGTTAATGTCCTGGCCGCCTAACTCACCTGATCTCAATCCGACAGAACACATTTGGGATGTCATGGGACGGCAGCTCATAGTTCAAAGACCACCAATTCGCAATATCTCGGATTTGCGTGACCCTTGCTTAAACATCTGGTACAATCTGTCTCCCGCCATCTACCAAGGACTTGTGGCATTCATGCCAAGGCGGGTTGAAGCTGTGTTGCGCGCAAAAGGTGGGCCAACTCGTTATTGACAGATGGTCCTAATGTTTTGGCGCTTTAGTGTATACTGAGCAATGCCTCTCACCTGCATTTTGTTCATTATTTTTTTATATTTCTTTTTTAAATTTTAATCTTTACTTTTCCGTTGGTGCTTTTAACAAACTAAATTCCATTGCATTCTGACAATGCCTTCAGGGATCAACTTGTTTCAGAGTGAAAATCAGAATTTGTTATTTAAAGTAACACTTAACTCAACTTGCCGTAACTGATCTGGTAATTGATTAACTGTCACATTTAACTATTAAACTATTTGTTGTTTCGGGTACATGAATTGTCAAAATTGTTCACTGGAAAAATTAAATATTTAGTACAAAATAAAATAGTAGTTAAAAATTGATATTTTTTATTATATGCTCTTACAATTTCTTAAGGTTTTATAACAACTTCATATTCGCTTGGTGTGGCCGTAAGTTGTATTATACCTAAAGATTTTCATCAGAAAACAAATTTTAACCCTGATGCCTTGAAATTCCAAAAATAAGAATAGGATAGCAATATGCAGATACCCAGATGGTTGTAATATTGCGAAAATTTGCATAAATAGCAAAACCTTTATGAAAGCTTTCGTTTGTAATTTGTGATATAGTGATTGATGTGAAATGACTTTTTACATGATTATGGCCACATGATGCAAGTAACAGGCTTTGAAGCCTTGATGCTAATTGAGTAGTAACTGATTATTTATGCCTCTCTATAAAGCAACTTCAAGGAGTTTGGCTGCAGAACTCGCAATTTTAAGCCTTAGTCGTGTGACGAGGATAATACATGAACTGGCATCGCCCTTTTTAAGCTAACACATCAAGCGAACGAAGGGAGAAAGTGATTTGAAACCTCAACGGATTTCACGTGCATCAGCCTCTGTACTAGTCAGATTTTCAGTAGCACTAGGGTTTGAGCTTACAACACACTGACCACTATTCCGCGACCATAATCAGGTGTCGTCTTCGTCACTTGGCCATGGTTCAAAATTACGAGGTCCGTCGCCAAAAGCCCTTGTGTAGCTGAACGGTGCAACATCAATATTCACTCACGCACTCGCGACTATAACCACTGCTTCCAAGACACATGTTAGAGAAACATGTGTCACAGTAGCAGTGTGTGACACATGGAGAAAGATACATAGAACATTCTAATACAAAAACTGGAAAGAACTTCCAAATTTCCACTATGTGTTAAGAGTTTATCGATAATATAAAATTTAAGACTTCACCTGACACTGGGGTTCACGTAGACTGTGTCTACTTAATGACTAATATCGGTGAGAATCTCGAATCACAAAAGAACAAGGAATGTTTCGTTAAATGACAATAGCAATCAGTGAGGGATGCCCTACAAACGTAAAGTGGAGGGCAATAAAGTGAGAGTTCGCGTGGATGTAATATGATGGCAGATCAAGTCGAATGCTTTGATCACAAATCGCCATCGGTTAAAGGACCTCTGTTGAACGCTTCCTTATGATGGACAAAAGCTTTTGCAGGTCAGATGAGTCAGGACTCCTGTTAGTAAAAATAATAGATTACAATGTGAAACAGACCATCGTGACCACGGACCCAAGGTGTCAAAAAGGCAAAGGGGAAGTCTGTGGTAACTCCATACAAAGAACTTGTTATACTTATGTGAAATTGAACAAAGTCTTTGGTCAAACTGCTAATACTGAAATCGCTATGATCAAGTATTTGAAAATCATTTATAGACATTTCAGGCCTGCCAAAACTCAAGAAAACGATAAAAATTTCTAGACCACAATACGCTATGCTATTGTGCCAAAATTTTATGTAAGAAGTTTCAGAAACAGGGTTGGTAATTCTTTAGGAACCTTTGAAAATTGCTCTGATCTAAACAGGGGCTAATCCGAATCATTTTGCAAAAAGACAAAATGTATCTAAAATCATAAGCTTCTTTTCGCAAAACGTAGAAGAATGAAATTATTTGTGTGAGTTTAGCCCCATCATTTCAGTACATCTTTAAACTTTGAGATATTAAAACGAAATTTATAGTAAGCTGCTAAATTATCAAAATATAGTACGAAGCAATTTATACATAAATTTTTTGCGGCCATTTGGAGATTTTAATATTTATCTTCCTTTAATTGAAATGAGAATCAATTCTTATTCATTTAGTTATGATATTCATGTTTTTATTTATTTTATGAAACATATTAATGGGTTGAAATACGTAAAATCTATCCACCATATTGAAATCTATCATAAATTGGGTGTATGTTATTAGAATAGGTGTCACTAATTAATGAAATACTTGTTATGTAACACGATTACATTATTTTGCATAAAACTAGAAAAATACTTTAAAAGGAATCATATCACTTCTCCCTACAATACTATATGCAATGCATAAGAAACACAAATAACCAGAATAAATAATTGAATATCTTTTTTATTTGTCTAAATTAAAATCTCTTCAAGAGATACAATACAATGTTAAGAAGAAATTGTATGTGATTTTTCGTTTGCGTTATCTTTTCTTAAATACGTAAAAAAAAAAAAATTGCATAACAAACAATGATACCCAAAGAACACTCTTTCAAGGTTTCAGAATAATTAAGTTTCTCAACTAAATTTTTTTTCGCATGTTACTTGTAAAAGAATGAAAGCGCTTCAGGATTTTTAAAATACTTTCTTTGACATCTGATGCAAACAGTAAGAATAAAAACATTTAAGGACATTTTTTTATATTTTATTGCATTTCAAATGTGTAGAACTCATTTCTGTATCTTGTTTAATAATTTATTTTTAAGTTTTTCCCAAAACTATTCCCTCTGCAATTGGAAAAAAAGATACATTTGTTAAATTAGATCGCGATGACAGTTTTGACTTCAAATACTAGTGATATGAGGTCTCCTAAGTAAAATTAAGTTTCTGATTTTATTTTTATTTTCTTTTTCTGAATTTAGAATTGCTAAAATAAATATTTTTTATAGTGTTAAAAACTTCTTTGACAGAGAAAATAATAATATTAATCTAGATATATTGTGATCATTTCAATTTTCATTTATTTCAGTTAAACCGAAAAGGTGTATTAATTATTTTCCCTGAAGACGTATGTGA